>CM044955.1:19855083-20155733 GCA_024516035.1 Bactericera cockerelli | reverse complement strand
ATAGGTAGGGGAAAAAAAACAGTCAAAATATTTTTTTCATCTCTGAAACTCGCCTCTAATCCACCTGAAATTTATAAGCCTTGCTATAAAAAAAAAGTTATAGGTATGTATTTCACAAACTGAAGACAAAAATATTACAAATTTTGTGAAATACTGCCGAGCATTCTGGCCGCTTTACTCAACTTACCAAAAGTAGATACCAGGGCAGAGCAATTTTCTGCTCATCTAGAACAAATATTTTGGTGTTGGGATGTCGGCTAGATCGGAGCGAGGGTCCCAAATTGCTGTCGACCCATTTGGCCAAGCTGAAAGGGCCCCAACCCATACAGTTGAACTGAAATCGTTCTGGATAGTCACCGAAGAGACCGTTTAATGGTTCATTGCCAGTCGATAGAGCCCAGATGTCTACGCCTTTGTCTTTATATTGATCTAAGAACCTAGAAAACGGTTTCAAAATATGTAGGTGTGACATAAACTAGCTGTTGATCAAACTGAGCTCTCATCAGTTCACATAAGAGGAAAAATCTTTAACAATCAGATTTCAAATAATGAAAAACTAAATGGCCTGTTTTGAGCCATTTAATTTTTTTTTTACATTTCTCAGCTTAGCTCAACGTTGCTTAACATGGTATTGTTCACAATACCCTTAAAACTTACTCAACTTATCAAAAGTAGATACCAGGGCAGAGCAATTTTCTGCTCATCTAGAACAAATATTTTGTTGTTGGGATGTCGGCTAGATCGAAGCGAGGGTCCCAAATTGCTGTCGACCCATTTGGCCAAGCTGAAAGGGCCCCAACCCATACAGTTGAACTGAAATCGTTCTGGATAGTCACCGAAGAGACCGTTTAATGGTTCATTGCCAGTCGATAGAGCCCAGATGTCTACGCCTTTGTCTTTGTATTGATCTAAGAACCTAGAAAACGGTTTCAAAATATGTAGGTGTGACATAAACTAGTTGATCAAACTGAGCTCTCATCAGTTCACATAAGAGGAAAATCTTTAACAATCAGATTTCAAATAATAAAAAACTAAATGGCCCGTTTTGAGCCATTTAATTTTTTTTTTTTTTTTACATTTCTCAGCTTAGCTCAACGTTGCTTAACATGGTATTGTTCACAAATTACTCATTAAATTCTAAGCATACATAGAAACATACCCTTAAAATTCAGCTTACCTGTACAAAAATTTATTGCATTTTGATGAGTACATTTTGCCTAATTTCTTAGCCTTACTTATTTTTTTTTTTTTTAAGTGGGGTTTAACGTCGCTTTCAACTGCCATGGTCATATCACGACGGGGGTTTTACCCTCCATTCGCAGGAAACTCACAAACCTGCTACTCACATTGACCTCACCCAGCCTGAGTGGGGCCGGGAAAAGCCAGCGTCACGAGAATTAGAATTTGAATGGTCACCCATCCAAGTCTTAACCTCGCTGGATGTCGCTTAACTTCGGTGTTCTGAAGGGAACCGGTGTATTCAACATGCCATCGACGCTGGAGCCTTACTTAACATTGCTTCATCATGATGTCATTCAAAAGTTAAATATTTAACTCTAAGCATGTTTGGAACATACCCTGAAAATTTCAGCTCGATTGTAGAAAAATTACGACTTTAGTCGAGGTTACAAACATATACATTCAGGGAGACATACATACTTAGGTACATAGATAGATAGAAACGGACAAGTGTTGCTTGAGTTAAAGGTAGGACTCACATAGATAATCTTCGTTTGAAATTATGATGTTCTTTCGTAAGAGCGGTACAATAGACTTAAACTATGTGTGTCGTTTTTTATTTTTGTTTTTTTTTTATTATCTAAAAAAACAAATGTAATTTAAGAATAGCTCTTAAAAATTACATCAATAACTTTTAACAAATGTAATTATTAAGAATAGCCCCTCGTTTGTATTAGAATAGAATAATGTGCGATATTTTTCACAGATAACGCGAAGTATTGCGGAAACAGTAATGTATGTCACAGAATCTGAAAGATATACCGGGGGAACAGCAAGCCATGGATGACGCAGAATCCACGAAATATGTCATAGAAACACCGTGGTTTTTTTTCGCGAAAACGACCCTAAATAGATCTTGCAGATTATTCTGCATTATGGAATCTAGTTTTAATAAGTCCAGATAGAAATCAGCTGTACTAACTTTATGCTAAATTTAATTACTTACTTAACGAGGTAATTCGCAAAGGTTTGAAAATACTCAAGTTTGAGACTGCTTTTGCCCAAGAACACCTGACTATCTTTCATCCAAGGAGGTGCGGTCCAGGCACAGGCTATCACGTGCAGGGATCCTCCACTGGTGAAGTTAGCATCAAGTATCATGGGAATCTGAAATCATATTGTAATAAGTTATCATATTTGTGTGAATCACAATCGTGATATCACAACCACACATATAGCTTTACTATTTTTTTGCTTGACGGGGGACAGGAACCGACGACCTCTAGATTAAAAGTCCATCAAGCTATTGCAATCAAAATATTATGTTATAGGTAATATTTTGAATTTTAAATATTCAAATGTGACTCACATTGATACCAATATACGACTCTCAAATTGTATGTACGCCTGTTTATTCAAGTAGTTATGCAATGTGTAACTCTATTGAAATCCTTTATCTAACTTATTAGTAGTAATTAAGTGTTTCATAAGTTTGTTTTTTTTTGAGTGGGGTTTAACGTCGCTTTCAACTGCCATGGTCATATCACGACGGGGGTTTTACCCTCCATTCGCAGGAAACTCACAAACCTGCTACTCACATTGACCTCACCCAGCCTGAGTGGGGCCGGGAAAAGCCAGCGTCACGAGAATTAGAATTTGAATGGTCACCCATCCAAGTCTTAACCTCGCTGGATGTCGCTTAACTTCGGTGTTCTGAAGGGAACCGGTGTATTCAACATGCCATCGACGCTGGCCTTCATAAGTTTGTAAAATAACAGACTATCGACGAGAAGTGACAACGTTTTCCACTGAATTCTTTGTATTCGTGTTAATTTTTGTTTCCTAAATAACATTATTTCTGGTTAATCAAGCGGTTAACGCGCTAGTCTGATAATCCATAGATCGGTTGGTTTGAATCCCACACGATGCATGATTTTTTCCTCATTAATTTGAGTTTGTGACCACATAGTAATAAGACTCTGAGGGTTAGGTAGAAAATGCTATGAGCATTAACCTCGCTTGGTGGTTACCTTCCACTAAAGAGTGTTATTATATTTCTTACATGTTCATTTTTTATTTCAGATCAAAGAATACATGTCATTATCTTTCTTTTTTTCAAAGAAGTTAAAGTAACTTCTTTATAATGTCTCTTTTAAACCGAATGCAACACAAAACCCACTCCAGTACACTCTATATCAGCAAGCCGTACGTAGTGGGCAATCTTGAAGTAACAAATTATATATTTGTTAATTTGTTACGGTAAAGGTACATAATTCGGTAATTGTACACAATTACCGGCAATTGTATACATTTACCGGAGTCTTTGGTAAAAGTAAGAAATAATCATAAAAACACAATCTATTACCTACTTTAACCGGTAATTGTATACAATCGCCAGGCGAGCTTGGTGAAAGTAAGAAAACAACCAAACAAACAAGAGGTCAAAGGATCTTCGATTTATACATTTCGCCAAGAAACGAGCTTACCATTGTGGAATCGAGTGCAGTCCGTATGAATCCATGACCAGTGACTTTGGTGGTTGTATACAATTACCGGCAAAATATACAATCACCAATTATGTACTTTTACCGTAACATATTCATAATATAGGTATACATATTGGATGTCAAATTTGTTGAATTTACTATGTATCTTGAAGTAATTTAATTTGATTTATTCTAATCAGCTCTCTGGTGTTACTGATCTCAGCACCTTGTACTTGTGGTCCTCCTCAGTGAGGCTGAAATGCGCCAGGGAAGTGTCCCCCGCCACATCATCGTAAGTATACAGGCGAGGTGAGAAGTCATTGCCCGCTATGGTGAGGCGGCACAGGTTGTAGCCGATTCCTTCTGGACTGAAGTAAGATCTGGAAAAAAGTCAGACTTGTAAAAAAAATTCGGAGTGTTTTCTGTCCGGGTAGCTCAGTGGTAAAGGCGGCACTCTGTGAATCCAGAGGTTCCAGAGGTCGTGAGTTCGAAACACAGCCGGGACATGACTAGTTATCCTCCCATTTGGGATTTTTACATAATAATATGTCTTGGGCTTACTGCTGAAATAATGGGACTTTAATAGTCCTTATCGGGCAGTATAAATAAGGCGATATTATTATTGTTTTCTTTTTTATTAGTACAGTCTCGAACGAAATAATAATTATTAACATTGGAAAAAATACCTATACCTACCTACAAGTTTATAATATAATGGTGAATTTGAGCCTAAGGTACTACAGAGCTATTTTAACAAGGTACCGTGTGTTGTAGCTTGCCCATCCCGTAGTAAGCCTTCCCTCTGATGGGCGAGAAGGGAGAAAATATTTCCCATTTAGGTGCTGGGTTAACTCGAGCACACCGAAACTACCGGAAGATATTCCTTACAAAAAATTGTAACCAAATTTTAAATACGAGTCCTATAGTATTACACGTACTATTTTTCGTCGGATCTAGTGTTCGAATCCGGGATCTTCAGCATGACAATAGTATCTTACCGCTAAGCTAATCGTGCGCTTGTCTGTGAGATTCTGATTTGTTCTTTATCATTTTAGACATCAAGGAAATGAAGCCCAGGTACTGTACACGTACAGTCATAGTGTATAGTGTATACTAACCGAATGAGATTATTGCGAGCTCCAGCACTCAATGAGAAATAATTGATTGCTGTTGAGTCAGTGAACGCTCCTCCGAATCCTTCTACTTGCTCTACATCCTCAAAAGTTCCAAGTAAATGCGGAAAGCTTTCCTCCAAGTCAATGGAAATAGTTTCTGCATTGTAGGCACCGGTGTGGTTAGGGAAGATATTCAAGAGGCTAAAGTCTATAAGTTTTGAGAAAAAAATGTATATTTTTAATTATAAAGTAAAATATCATGATTCAGAAACCAATCATGATTCAGAAACCAGGACAACAACCCGAGGAGCTGAAGTCTTATAGACCCATTTCTCTGCTCCCTGTGCTATCAAAATTGTTCGAAAAACTTTTATACAAGCGTTTAACATCAGTCATTTCTGACAAGAAACTTATACCAGACCATCAGTTTGGGTTCAGAACGAAACACTCCACCATAGAACAAGTGCACAGACTTGTACATCTGATAGAAAAATCAATAGAAGAAAAGAAAGTATGCTCCGCAGTATTTCTAGACGTAACTAAAGCTTTTGATAAAGTATGGCATGAAGGCTTGAAATTCAAGTTGAAAAAAATGTTGCCAGAAAAACTTGCAAAAATTCTTGAATCATACCTCTCAAATCGGTATTTCAGAATTAAACATGAAGATGCATATTCTGAACTGCAAGAAATATGTGCAGGCGTTCCCCAAGGAAGCGTACTTGGACCAGTTTTATACTTATTATACACAAGTGACATGCCTGAGGAAGAAGAAAACACTATTGCCACATTTGCTGATGACACAGCATTTTTGGTAGTTGGAGATAATACCGAAGAAACATCATCAGAACTCAACCAAACCCTCTCCAGATTTCAAAGATGGACTTCAAAATGGAGAATAAGACTTTTCTCAAACCTTCATTACCTGATGTTTTGGCTTCTATCCCTGGCTACACTCTCATAAGAAATGACAGACTGCATTCACGTTGTGGTGGAGTAGGTATTTACCTTCGAGACGGTATTGACTTTTCAGTTCTTGAATGTTCTGATGGTAATGCCGCTAAGAAGGTTGAATACCTTTTGGTGGAAGTAAGATTCTGTCATAAAAAGCTTTTGTTGGGTGTAGTTTATAGGCCGCCTACTATTGTTTATTCTGAGGATCTCGAGACTCTATTGGGTACTTTCTTGCCTCACTATGAAGATGTTATTGTTATGGGTGATTTTAATTGTGATCTTAATGTTGCTAATCTGCATTCAAAAAGATTTAAAAATCTAATGAAGTCAGTCAGTTTGTCCATTTTACCTTCAAAACCAACATTTCACTTAGACAATTATGACAGCTTGTTAGATCTCACAATTGTAAAATCACCTAATAAAGTCCAATATTATGAGCAGATTTCTGCACCTGGTTTTTCTCACCATGATTTAATTTTCATGGCCTATCAACTTGGTAATATTAAATATTCTTTGAGAAAAATTAGGTTCAGGGATTTCCGTAATATGGACCTTGACAATCTGATTAGTGATGCTGAAAGCGCTGAATGGAGTCTCGTAACTGAATTGAGTGATTCAAATGCTCAAGTTGAATTATTCACCAATATTACTACAAGGCTTCTTGATAAACATGCTCCTTTAAAAAACGCCAAAGTGAAATATCCTCCTACTCCATGGCTTACCCCTGAAATTTTAAATCTTATGAAACGAAGAGATCGAGCCTACAACAAATTTCGAAGAACTCAATCGGAGCTTCAACATGCAAAATATAAACATCTTAGAAATTTATGTAACCGATCTGTTCGTGATGCTAAAGAAATTTATATATCTCAGGGTATAGCATCCTGTGAAAATGAAAAATCACTTTGGCAGTTTTTAAGGAGTCTTGGTATAAATGTGAATGATTCAACTAAACGTATTGACCCTCAATTCAGCTTAGATGATCTTAATAAACAATTTGTAACACCACCTGTTAGTTTAGACCCAACACATAAGCTAAATATTATCGATAGCATACTTGCTCAACCTAATCCAACACATCCTGAGTTTTGCTTCCAAGATGTTTCTTGTACAGATGTGAGACAGGCGTTTTTAACTATTAGATCCAATGCAACTGGTACTGATGGTTTATCCATCCGTTTCCTCAAGCTGATTTTAGATTCCATTGTTTCTCCTTTGACGCATATTATTAATTCCTCACTATCAACAGGCGTATTTCCACAACAATGGAAAATTGGTCGCATTGTTCCTCTGCCCAAGATATCTAAACCTAAGGGATTGAACGATTTTCGTCCCATTTCACTTTTACCTGTATTTTCCAAAGTCCTTGAGAAGGTTGTACATTTTCAAATCATCAATTATTGTAATTTTAATAATCTGTTCAATCCCTATCAATCTGGATTTCGGCCGGGTCATAGCACAACTACTGCTCTGATAAAAGTAACTGATGACATCCGTCAGAGTATGGATAAAACTCAAGTTACCGTACTACTACTTTCAGACTTTAGTAAAGCTTTTGATTCGGTTGATTTTGAAATTCTTCTTATCAAGCTAAAAAAATATTTCAACTTCTCGACTTCTGTTCTCCAATGGTTTTCTACATATCTGAGAAATCGCCAGCAATATGTCTTCAATGGTGATGCTTTTTCTAAAATTCTGTTTACAACAACAGGTGTTCCTCAAGGCAGCATACTAGGTCCGATTTTATTTTCAATGTTTATAAATGACATTGGAAAAATATTCAAACACTGTTCTTTTCATTTGTATGCTGATGACTTACAGCTATATATCCATTCTTCGGTTGATAATATCAATAATGCCATTCAAATGTTGAACAATGACCTTCAACAATTACATCATTGGACTATGACTCATGGTATTTTACCAAATCCTAAAAAATTTCAATGTATCATAATAGGATCCTCTCCCCTTCTAGATAGGTTATCAAGAGTCACGGTCCATCCCATCAGTTTCAACTCCACTACTATTCCTTTTTCTGACACAGTTAAAAACTTGGGCCTTCTCTTTGATTCGAATCTTTCATGGAATTCACAAGTAATTAATGTTGGGAAAAGAGTCTTCGGAAAATTCCATTCTTTAAATCGCATGAAAAAGTTTTTACCTCTAAAGACAAAAAAACTTTTAAGCACGTCTCTCATATTCCCAACTATAGAGTACGGAGGAATAGTTTTTAGCAATATGAATGGATTAAACATGAATAAACTTCAGACTTACCAAAATGCTTGCATTCGTTATATCTTCGGGTTAAGAAAATATGACCATGTTTCTAACCTAAGAAGATCGCTGACGTGGTTGACTATTACGAGAAGACTGGAGCATCAGACATTATGTCTTTTGTGGAAAATCATGAACGAAGAAACAACACCTTCATACTTACACTCCACATTTCAACCTCTGCAAAGTTTTCATTCACACAATACACGTTCACAACACCTCCTCAACATTCCACTTCATCGCACAGACTTCATGAGTAAAAGTTTCACTGTAAATGCTGCCAGATTGTGGAATCAGCTTCCAGAGGAACTCAGAGTCTTGGAAAGTCGTACGTTATTTAAGATGAAATCAAAGGAATACATTTTTGCATTGGATCAGTGATACTGTATATATGTTGTATTGTATAATTGTGTAGCCCTCCTTTTTTTTTTTTTTTTTTTTTTTTTTTCTTCTTCCCCCTTTTTTTTAACCCCCCCCCCCCCCATCCCATTAACCCATATTTTATTTTATTTTTCTTCTTTTATGTATATAGTTTATTTTATTTTTCTTCTTCTATTTTATTTTTTTTTTTTTGTAACTTAAATTGTCTTCTTTTTTTTTCTCTCTTTTATCTTTTTTTTTTATCAAGGGTGGTGCGGAAGAGAATGCCGTTGGCATTAGCACCGCCCTTGATCAAGTTTTGTTTTCTTAATTTTATTATCTATGTATGTATATATTTTATGTCATTATTTTGTAAATAAAACTTGATTGAATTTGTTTAATAATAATAATAATAATGATAGTAAGTCGGTTCATGTGGATTTTACCAACAGAAATCAGTCCTACATACCGATTTACATCAATAACAAAATCATTCCCTTTTCGAATCAAGCGAAATACTTGGGAATGACTCTCGATGCAAAACTGAAATGGAAAGAACACGTAAAGAAGAAAAGAACTCAACTTGATATGAAGTACAACAAGATGAAATGGCTAATGGGACGCTACTCTCCACTTCCCATCGAGAATAAACTTTTACTGTACAACCAGGTCCTGAAACCAGTTTGGACCTATGGTATCCAGCTTTGGGGCTGTACCAGCGCATCCAACAGACTCATTATAGAGAGATTTCAGAACAAAGTGCTAAGGGACATTGTCAATGCCCCATGGTACATTAGGAACAACTTACTGCACCGCGACTTGGGTGTTGAGTCAGTTAGAGAAACAATGCAAATTTATGCCTCAAAACATCAACAGAGGCTAGAGGTACATGAAAATATTGAGGCCGTTCATCTTCTCAATGTTTCAGACCTTGTTAGAAGATTAAAGAGGAACAAACCATTTGAACTAGTATAAATTACTTACTTTTATACTTCGTAACGGTACAGCGCAAAATGTAACCACCTCAACTAGAATTAAGAATATTTATGTTTATGTACATATATTTTACTTTTTACTATAACCTTTTTAGAATAAAATTGCTTATTAGATTTAATCTAGATTGTAATGTATCTCAATAAATGCCCAAAGTGGGATTTATATTGAAAAAAAAAAAAAAAAAAAATAAAGTAAAATAACTATTTGAAAAGAAAAATAGAAGTTGCATTTCTCAGAGATTTCGACTTTAATTTTAGTATCCAGTTTATCCCAGAACTTCCTTGAATCAAAGGTTTTTCATTTCCATTAGGAATTTAGAAACACATTAAGGGCGGAATTAATAGACAACATCAATAACTTAGTCCTTGCTAAGTGTCGGTTTTCCCTATCTTACACAGTACGCAATCCGTGACTTAGCGCCACAGAGCCACAGAGGTATTACAGAAACGTCTATTAATTTGGCTCTTATGAGAGTATGATATTTGGTATAATATATCCCCCAAAAATACACTTCGTGTGCAAAACACGCCAAGAAAATTAGAATCCTTCAAAAATAATTACCTTAAAAACAAGTGCCTAAAAAGGAACTGATGTCAAATGAATGCCAAGTTCTCCTAAACTGGAAATCATTTGCCCATGACAGAAAGGAGTCTCAATCACAGAAATCAAAATGAGGATTAGACATGACATCTCAAATTATTCTTCTATTTACCAACGCTAAAAGTTAACATTAAAAATCTTAGCAAGTTTCAAAATTAAAAAAAAAAAATGCTTTGAACTTACCAAAAATTTTAATGTTAACTTTTAACGTTGGTAAATAGCAGAATAATGGGAAATGTCATGTCCAATTCTCAGTTTGATTTCTGTGCTTGAGACTTCTTTCTGCCATAGGCGAATGATTTCCAGTTTAGAAGAACTTGGCATTCATTTGATATCAGTTCCTTTTTAGGCACTTCTTTTTATGGTAATTATTTTTGAAGGAATTCTAATTTTCTTGGCGTCTTTTGCACACGAAGTGTATTTTTGGGGATTCATATGACATGCTACATCTCGTCTATTATACTACGTCTTATGGTAAACATCGCTAATGATATCAGTTGTGTTAGCAGATAAGTTTTACCTTGCAAATGCGTCATTATCATGGGGTGACTAATCTTGGGTACCATTTATTTGACAATTAATCAGCTATCTCAGCTGTTATACCTAATTAAGTATTGTGTTTCCTCAATTCGCAATGACAAACTCATTTTGGTGTGTCTGAAATTTGGGTTCGTTTTATGTTCTAGATGTGCAATAACAATGGTTTTTTCAATATTCCAACTAGGACGCCACGCCAGTCGCGAGGCAAAACACCACGTTCACAAACTTTTCTGTAGCAACCGTAACGAAGCACGGTTTAAACAGCTCTCGGTATGTGTAAAACAGAAACCTATCACCAACATGGTGTAAAGAAGCTAGAGTGGATAAAAAAAATTGGAAGTCAACTTGAGGTTATTTCTGGAGAGAAGCGAGCTGCCGAATTTCTTAAACAACGATTGCGTCTGGCAATACAAAAAGGGAATGCCGTTAGCGTTATGGGGTCTATCCCTGACGACAGCAAGATTAACGAAGTTTTTTATTTGTAAAAAAATATATATTATTATCATCAACAAAGAAGTTAGAGATTGTAGGGTTTATAGTGTTAAAATCATTTAAGTTTAAAATGTACTATGTATGTATGTATGAAAATTGGTAGATTTGAATTTATTTATTTATAGTAATGCACTAAACAAATATTTTGTTCAATTTACAATAGGGCTTGCCTAACTAGCCTAGATAATACACCGAGATGAATTTTCAAAACTAATATTTTGTATTTTTGTCTGTACATCTAAATTTTAGAGTTTAAACTAGCGGAGAAAAACTGGAAAAAGAGAAAGTATTGTACAGAAATTTTTGGATTGGAGAATACAGGAAAATAATGCGGAAACCGTGGAAACATAATATGTTTCCATATTATATATGCATGTATGACAGCTTATTTATCGCCAGCTAATTGGTATCCAGACTCCAGGAACAACAGCTGTACCAGACGACATATAATTAGGATGACGCACTTAAGTAGAATATAAGCTGCCACATAGAGTATTATATTTCAGTCGCAAGTTATGGTTTATTCTGTGGTTTATTCTTAAGATATGGTTTATTCTGTGAGCATGGTTCATCCATACATAATGATTTTGTTCATATCTTCGGTTTTTTCTTCCAAATCATCGAGTTTAGTCGAAAATTCAATCACCAATCCATTCAATCTGACATTCAACAAATACATTACTCCGTCTGTATTTGTTGGCAAATACAAAACGGAAATCAAACTTGACAAATATCTACACGCATTTGATTTGAAAAATCTCTTAGAAGCTCTGGGAAAAAACTATTCACAGATTGTGAGGTATGCGAAAATAGGGCAGAGTGCCATTTACAGCATACCAATCTGGGGAGTCCAGATCAGTCGGAATGTCCAGCAGAAAAGGAAACTACTGAAACCGATGTTCAAATTCGTCGCGAATGTACATGGAGATGAGACGGTTGGATACGCCTTAATGGTGAATTATTATTATTTAACACTTTTTTTATTGGACAGAGAGAAAGAAAGTAAAATGTATTTACATACAACTGACAATGCTTGCCATAAGACACAGTGCTCTTGTTATTTGTGTTTTGAAGTAGAGAATGGCGATGGTTATTTTCAGGATGGTTTGTACAGGTGGTTATGAATTATCCTAAAAGTCGATAATTCGAAAATTGATAATTGATAATCGAAAACACAGATATATACAAATTAATATACAATATAAGAGAAGTAAAAAGAGAAAAAAATGAAGGAAAAATAAATTAATAAATACATAGGTACATAATATATGTCCTGACCAAAGGGCGGGGTTATTGCCTTTGGCATGACAATTACATAAAAGTGAATACACTTTATGAAATCAATAACTGGTCATATATTATGTACAACAGAAATAATTATTTTAACAATGAAAAAAATGACATTTTCTCAATTCTAGTGTATAATTATTTAGTATTATTATTATTTTTTTTTTTTTCACTTTATTTGACATACTATTTTGACATGTTTTTTTTTTCAATTGACATTTAAATATCTCGTTATTGTTGCCATATATTTTGTTTGTTTAGTGATTTGGGTAACCGAGTGCTGATTATGTGTTATATTCTAGTCAATCTGTAGTATTATGTTTTTTTTTCCATTTGTCTTGCTGCCTGTGATACTTATAATTTCTTCTTTTTTTTAAATTTATTGTTAAAATGTTTGTTAATCTTATCAAGGACTAGTCCGTAAATATACACCCGTTTACCGGGCCATATTATTATTATTATTATTATTATTAAAATGGAAACAATATATACAATAAAAATGAAAAAGAATAGAAAAATACATAGAACCATATATACAGGGTGTCCCACCAAACTTGGACACCTCAAATTACTCGGCCCTTGAAAGAGTTTTTGAAAAATAAAAAATCCTAGGGTACATGGTCTAATTATGCGGTTTCAGTCATGAAATTTTTTTTTATACAGGGTGGTTCAAAAGTCAGAAATTGAGGTGTCAACTTTCGATTTTTAAATGGATCAACCTGAATTTTATTTGATAATTTTACTTCTAAATGGTTCTTGAGTACTTTTTTTAAACAAAAATTTTACATACAGGGTGGTTTTTTTTCGACCAATTTTTTTTCTAAATCACGAATAACTCATGTTTGTGTAATTTTTTCGATAACAAGAATAGAAAGTGTTTGTGTAATGAAAACACACACTTTCAATTGGCATCAAAAAATTTTATACAGGGTGGTTCACAAGTGATATAATGATTTAATTTTTTTTAAAACCTAGTTTTTTTAATTTTTTATTTGGGACTAATAATTTTAACTTAATTTTACACATTTTTTGTTAGTCATATCGAAAAACAAAACTAAAGTGTTGTACAGGGTGAGACATAATTTTTTTGTGACACCCTGTATATGGGCAGTCAAAGAGACGTAAAATTAAATATAAAAACTAAATGTGCAAGAAAAACTTTGATTTTTAATGATATCAAAAAGTTATGGTGTTTTAACTAATATTGTCGCATGGACCACCCTGTAGATATTCTCTTAAACTATCATGTGGGTACTCGAGGTTGTATAAAATTCAACGAAGACTTCGAATTGTGGGGAAAAACAAGTAAAAAACACGAATTTTGAAGCCATTTTCAATTTGGTGTACAGTGTGAATGATTTTAAAACTAGAAATAAAAAGTAGGTAGGTGTAGACACAAAATTGAAAATGGCTTTTTGAATTCATTTTTTTCTTTCAGATTTGGACTCCTCGTTGAATTTTAGACAATTTCGACTATCCATATGATGTTTTAAGAAAATATCTACAGGGTGGTCGATGTGACAATATTAGTTAAAACACCATAACTTTTTTATATAATTAAAAATCGAAGTTTTTCTTGCATATTTAGTCTTTCTATTTAATTTTACGTCTTTTTGACTGCCCATATACAGGGTGTTACAAAAAAATTATGTCTCACCCTGTACAACACTTTAGTTTTGTTTTTCGATATGACTAACAAAAAATGTGTAAAATTAACTTGAAATTATTAATCACAAATAAAAAATTAAAAAAACTCGGTTTTAAAAAAAATCAATTAAATATTTCACTTGTGAACCACCCTGTATAAAAAAAATTGATACCAATTGAAAGTGCGTGTTTTCATCACACAAGCACTTTCTATTCTTGTTATCGAAAAAATTAAACAAACTTGAGTTATTCGAGATTTAGAAAAAAAATTGGTCGAAAAAAAACCACCCTGTATGTAAAATTTTTGTTTAAAAAAGTACTCAGGAACCATTTAGAAGTAAAATTATCAAATAAAATTCAGGTCGATCTATTTAAAAATCGAAAGTTGACACCTCAATTTCTGACTTTTGAACCACCCTGTATAAAAAAAATTTCATGACTGAAACCGCATAATTAGACCATGTACTCTAGGATTTTTTATTTTTCAAAAACTCTTTCAAGGGCCGAGTAATTTGAGGTGTCCAAGTTTGGTGGGACACCCTGTATTATGTCCATTTATATCTAATAAAGTGTTGAATAATAATAATAACTTATTTCTCCAGGTGTCTCTCATACAATATCTCGTGTACAGTGATGGAGATAACGAGGACGTGACTCGATTGCTGAACACGACCGATATATGGATTGTACCGACGCTAAATCCGGATCGTTTGTTTGGATATTTTGGAAACTCAAATGCCTCCGATCGTATACTGACTCCCCCTATAAACTCATTAAATGAAAATAGAGTAAATATTGATGATGATTTCCCGGACATTTATCTGAAATATAACTGGTAATCTTCTTCTTTTACTCTGTTTTATCCCGCTTAAGCAGGGTCGACGTTGTTCAACCTCATGGTTGAGGTTGGTTTGTTTTGGCACATTTTTACGGCTGGATGCCCTTCCTAACGCCAACGATTCTATTTGATTTAACGTCCTAGATTAAGACGAAGGTTTTACCCTCCATTCGCTCCATTTTACCCATTGAAATATAACTGGTAATAGATAATTATGATATAACACTAGTCTCAATGTCACGTTTTAAAGTTCAATAAGTTTTTAATAATTTTATTCAATAAGTTTTAATAAAGTATTTTGTAATTATCATTTCGCACCCTCAGAATTAGATGGTGATATGTCAAAAACACCAACTTTTGGGAAATCGCAAAAGAAAGTTTGACTTATCGCTGTATTAATACAATAAAAGCTACTGATTTGATTTATATGTTCTTAAGTTGAGCATGTTCTTTTCTATAGTTCTATGTAAAAAAATGTATTTTTCTTCAAAAGAACTTACCTGTGTAACCGTTCGAAAAAAAAGCATTTTGACTTAAAACTTCATTCTATGATTTTGCCTTTTTTCGAGAAAAAATCAATTTTTAATAAGGTGATATCGTATTATATTACCTTTTCTTCCATGAGAAGTGAACAAAAGTGGGTATTATCTCGAAAAAAATTCGAGATAGCACCATCTATTAACAATTTTGAAATGATAGTACCTTGATAATTTAGTTTTATAGCACTATATTACCATATGAATCGAAGAATAAAAGACAATTTGAAACTGGAGGTACATTAAAATCTATGCTTTTGGTATTAAGTCAGAAAAAAAAGAAAACTCATTCAGTTTAAAAAAGTGAAATGTAAAATACCCAATTGTTTTATTGCTAAGCAGTAAAAGGTAGAAAACAAGACAATGTGAGTATAAACTTTATTGTTTCTTGAGACTTAATCTCAAAGTTTCTAAAAAGAAATAACTAAAAACAAATAATTATGAATTTCAGAAAATTGCTTGAGAGCAATAAATTCGGGACAGTAACTTTCTCAAAGTTTTTGATTTTTATAATTTTTATTTTACATTGGATTTTCAAGTGTGAAGTATCCCAAGAAAGGAAATTTTGTTGGTTTTAAGACGGTGTAAATTTTTTTTCATTGTGAGCATGTTTTTCAATATAATAAGTCAATTAACAAAAAGAGGTCTAACGAGCATGAAAACACTGCAAATGATATCGGTGTTTTTTGTGTTATTTCTTCGAAGTCTTCATGGAAATTTGGCTGTTACTTACCTCTTAGTATCTGGTATTACCCCCTCGAGCTTGTATGACAGCCTGCAATCGATTTCTCATGGACTTGATTAGGTTGGCAGCCGTTTCTTGAGGGATAGTCTCCCACTCCTCATAAAGCGCCTGTTTCAGGTCCCTGTGGTTCATTGGGGGCGGGTTTCGAGCATGGACACGTCTTTTAAGCTCGTCCCAGAGGTGTTACATAAGATTAAGATGAGGACTGTTGGCTGGCCAGTTGAAGGTTCGAATACCGGCCTCTTGGAGAAAGTCACACAATACGTGCTGTACGAGGTCGGGCATTGTCTTGCATTAACACGAATCCATCACCCACAAAACCTGCATAAGGGACAACATGATCTTCAATGATGTCAGTGACATACCTCTCTGCAGTTAGGTTACCTCCTTGTCCTCCACAATTGATGATAACGAGCTCTGTTTTAGTTTCCATAGAGATTCCACCCCAGAAGATACAAGATCCTAAACCAAAACTCACAGTTTCTTGAATATAACATTGATTATACCGTTCACCTGGTCTTCTATACACCCTTTTACGTCTGTCATTGAAGAACAAGCAGGGTCGGCTCTCATCCGTGGACAGAACGTGCCCCCATTCCCCATTTCCTCAATCAGCGTGTTCAAGGGCAAATTGTAAATGACGTTGTCGGTGTTGTCTGTTGAGTTTGGGTCCCGTAGCTTTTCTTCTTGGTATGAGACCTTTCTCTTTCAAGCGTCTCCTTACTGTCCAAGGGCTGACATCAACACCAGTGGCCATAACAAGCTGCTGTTGGACCTCAACACCAGACATGTCTCGATTTCTTAAGCTTGTCATGACACCATATTGGTCCTCCTCGGCAGTTGTCTTCTTTGGTCTGGCAGATCCTGGTCTCTGATCATAGCTACCTGTCTGCCGATACCTTTGGTAAATTATGTTCACCTTAGACTTCGACAAATTTAGCTCCTTAGCAACATTTCTTTGCTTAACAACTTGACTCACAAGTAAAACCACTTTCACAGCTATGGAGTGCGATGTCTCCATGATGAAAAGAAAAATTCAACTGAATTTCCTTCCTCATAGTGTTGCATTTAAGGAAATTCAATAACTTACTGGCCAAAAAAGCGTTATCACAACAAAAAATCAAATTTAAAATACCCTCGGTGCACGTGTTTTCATCAACAAAATGAGGTGTTTCTGGAAAGTGGCCATTATCATTGTTGCATAGTACATAACCCGGACACATTGTGTATTTTCTGAAAGGTATGAGTACAAGCTTTTCAAATATATGCATACTTTAGCAACTTCATGCCACACAAATTGACCAGGACCAACTGAAACGGTGAAATGTCCTGTCCCGAATTTATTGCTCTCAAGTGTACATCGAAAATACCGGGCCAGATTATTTTTAAGTCCAAAAAAAAATAATAATTTATAAAAGAAAGTAATATAACACATAATCTTTTGTATTAGTAATTTCTACCTTGACAAAACACAAAAAATGTTCGACAAAGAGAGTGATATTTCAAAAAAATCATGGACAATTCAGTTTTTATGTCAATTACTGAAAATAAAATTTAATAAAGAGAGTGATAAATCAAAACTTACGCAAATATTACTATATTCCAAGAACTGTACGTCTCGATCCAAGGAGCTCTTGCCGCTCTTGGTAACAACTGATCGTAATACCATCTTGTTCCAACGTCCCTTCACTTTTTTGACATAATCAATAAACAACACTAGCGCTATCTCGGGAACGGTAAGAGCTAGAATTATAATTCTTATACCAAACGAAAGGTCTCGTTTCGCTTATTTCGATAGAGTAATAAAAAAAATTCATGATTTTTGACATATCACCATCTAATTCTGAGGGTGCGATTTGTACAAAGAGGTACTTCTGCTAAGCTTTGAAAGGCCTTTGAGATCCGAGCCCTAATTCTGAAACAGGATTTGTTTTTCTTAGTGGACACTATCCCTTAACTTTCACCTTGACAACAATATTGTAAAGGTCATATCTAAGCCGGACTTTGTATGATACAGAGCTAATATACAGATACAATTTGTATCTGTATATTAGCTCTGTATCATACATTAGTATACCAACTGTATATTAGCTCTTTGGCGAAACGAAGCTGTGGCCAGTTTTCCAGACGGAAAATCTCATTTTTATCGATCAGAGCTGATAAAATTTAAAGCTCGGCTTGGATTTACTAATCCTGTTTCATAATAAGAGGTTCACAGAATTGCAGGCTGTCACTTCATACTAAATTTTATTTTAGTTCACTTTATAATAACAATAATAACAATTTTTAGTAGAAGGTAAACCACCAGGCGAGGTTAATGCTTAACCCAGATAACGCGGTGAAATTTTTTGTTTTATTTTTTTGGAGTGATATAAATTGAGTCCTGAATCAAAATAAGTGCTGTCAACTTATCACTCGGACTCAAAACAAAGAGCTTAAGGTGTCGCCAACTAACCTCAACAAGCTGAGTTAATTAGAGTTAATCCACAATGTAGTACCTTTCACCAGATGGGGCTGACGTCCTTCCAGAAGGACGTCCTTCTGGAAGGACGTCAGCCCCATCTGGGTTAAAGCATTTTCTAACACCTAACCCTCAGAGTCTTATTATTATGTGGTCACAAACTCAAATTAATGAGGAAAAGTTCATGCACTGGGTGGTATTCGAACTAACGGATTACCAGACTAGCGCATTAACCACTTGCCTACCATTGCACTTTGTAATACTCTTAAGTAAACAATGAGTTCGGGACTGTTTTGTGATTTACAGAGAGCGTTTATTATTTTCCATTAAGAAATTGTTGTACAATAGAGAAGGCCTTTTTCATTTTGTTATCTTTTCAGGCCGTACCAAGAAGAAACACAGAGTATGCTGGATTTCATGGAGAAAAATTCATTCGTTCTCTCTGGCAATCTGCAAGGCAATGCAATTGTTGCGAGTTATCCCTATGATACTGATGAGAAATGGTCTAAGGAAAGTGGGGTTGGAAATTTAACTCCGGATGATGCGGTCTTTAAGAAGTTAGCCAAGGATTATGCTCAACGGAATCAGATGATGAAGAATGGCAACTCCTGTGACGGTAAAACGTGTGTTAAATCCTTCCCAAATGGAATAGCCAACGGAAACATCTGGAATAAGAAATTTGGAAGTAAGTGATTTTCCGTCATTACTTTAACATCAGAGTTCATTTGAAACAGGGATTTTACTACCCACGCTGACCTTACTGAGACCGGGGTGATTTTTTTCAGTATTATAAACTGGTTGGAGACCCATTCATTATCACAGCGACCTCTACTAGATCTGTTGTGATCAGTTGCACTTCACAGTGATAACCATTGATTTTTCGTTTTTTATGAAGAAGTTGTTGGATTGGTTTAGCGAGTACAGATTGCCGTACTAGCAGAATTAGATTTCAGATTTTAATTAACAAGTTTTCTAAATTTTCAGGAATATATTTTCTCGAAAAACCTTGGATGTTTTTAGATCTAGCCCTTCAAATGTGAGTTCCTGCCTATTCTTACAGTTCACATTCAAGCGGTGCATCCTTAGAAAGACATTTTTTTGTAGACATTCCTACATAAAAGTATGGTCCATATTGTGTGAGAAGAAACACAGTTTTTTTATAACCGACTTGTGTCAAATTGGCGCGCGGCTCCCATCTACAAATTGTTTATTTATCAAGAATCCACCTTTATTCAATCTCAGTACTAGTTCTGGATCTAAGAATATAAAACCATCTGAGGGGTTGACTTTTTGTTAGTAGAGAAATACATTTTCTAGTTCTTTTAGCTTACTTCTGTCTGTTACGCAGGTATGCAAGACGCAAACTACCGCTTCTTCAACTGCTTCGAAATCACCTTGCATGTCAGCTGTTTCAAATGGGCCCCACCGTCTGAGCTTCCCATGTATTGGGCAGCAAACCTACCATCCATGCTATACTTCATCGATAGCATCCATCAAGGAATTTACGGTCTGGTGAAGGATAAGGAGGGCAATCCTATCAAAGGAGCTCGTGTCAACGTCAAAGGAATAAACAAATATGTTAAGACGACTGAAGAAGGAGAGTACTGGAGGCTGCTGGTCCCTTCGTATCATTCGTATGTTGTGACAGTGCGAGCACCTCCCACATTCATTGAAGAAACTAAATCTGTGCATCTCACCTTAGACGACAGCTATGTCAAACTTGATTTCGTTCTGGCTCGACATAGTTTCTATGGTACAGTGGTGAATAAAGATAATGGGAAACCAGTGAAAGAAGCCTTCATCAAAGCTTTTCCAGAAGGCGGGGGCAAATATGGAAACTACATAGATATTAAAGTACATGACGGAAAATTCGGAATGAGTCTGAGTCCTGGGGAGTATGATCTGAGAATCACTGCCCCTGGCTACAAACAAGACAGAACAACAGTGATCATAACAGAGCAGGAACCTGTTCAACGTCACTTTAATCTCAATCGTGAAGGTGTCTTCGGAAATGTAACGGACCAGAACGGCAATATCATCAAAGGAGCTAATATTTTACTGTCCATTAATGGTAAAAAAGCTAATGGTGAAACTCCTAAGGCAAAGCTTTTTTCAACTACTCGCTCAGTGGTCCAGAGAATAAGGGTTGATGAAAATGGAGAGTACTGGCTTAGGCTAGGCGAAGGTAGCTATACTATCCACCCTGATGCCCCTGGCTGTAGCTCTGAGGGAAAAAAAGTGAACTTGAACAGAACCCAGAATTCCATCTGTCACAATTTTCGTATTACTAGGCACGAAAATTGGGTGCGACGTGTGTGTGGCCCCATAACTGACAGATCAGGCATACCTGTGAAGGGAGCTGTTGTCAGAATTTTAGGACGGTATGAGAGCATAGTTTTAAGATCGCATGGGTCACGAGGGTGGTACGAGACGGCGCTTTATCCGGGGACTTATAAACTCATTGCAAGTGCACCTGGCTATAGAGACATGAAAAAAAAAATTCATATAGACCATTCATTCCATGATATAATAAGTTTTAACTTATGGCCAGAATAACAAAAAAACTGAAAAATATGTTTGCGTTTGAGTTAGAAATATTTTTTCTTTCTTTTTTTGTTTAATGTTGTCTCATATCTTAAAAAATTAATTTCCTTTGTTTGTGTTTTATAAATTACCCGTGTTTCTTTAAATATATACTATACCCCTTCAAGTTTTTAGCAATCTAAAATGATCATTGTTTTTTAAATAATTTTTTTTTCTTCGATATTTTACTTCGATAATTTCTAATGATAAAAATTTCATATTTCTTGACGTTTAATAATTTCCTGAGCAACTTTGGTTTTGTGTTTGTTTGTCTGGTTGTGGCTAGATCAGTCGTATATAGACTTCTCTTTGAGGGATAAGGAAAAGTGTGTATTCTTCACATCACCATTATTTATTTGGAGCATCTCTACCTACACAGATGCCTAATACAATCGAATCTGGATGTAAGAGAAACTTCCATATTAGAAAACATTTCCAGGTCTAATTTACCTCTGTACAAGGAAAATAACTTTTTTAGAAGAGAAACTTGGATACAAGAGAACAATTTCCAGGTCCAATTTACCTATCTACAAGGAACATAACTTCTTCATAAGAGAAACTTGGATATAATAGAAAAAAAAAACTCCGGTCCATCAAGTTCTCTTATATTCACTGTAGGGAGTGTAGGGTATTTTACTTCAATAATAATAATAATAATTAAGTATAATAATAATTTCGTCTCCGTGAGATAGGGACAGATATCAATATCACGGTGGTGAGAGGATTTTATGGACTCCGAGTTCCAATGTCAAGGATCCTTTCATGTCCATTGATTCTGTTTGGTTTTAACGTTCTGATTTGAGATAGTCTGCAGAACGGAGGTTTTACCCTCCATTGGGTGGGAATCGTACCAGCTACCCACATTAACCTCACACAGCCTGGGAAAATAATAGCCTCACGTATTCTTAGGGAAAAGCATTTTCTGTGTGCTCCAACCGGGGATCAAACTCGGGACCTCTGGACTACGGGCTGTAGTCTCAACCGTTCCGCCACGGAGGCTGTTTAGTTCAATGCCCCATACTTCAGAGTTCCAACAATCCATCTCATGACCTTGGTAAAGTATCGAACCTATGATCTATAAGCTGGCGAGCGGTTCATCTGTGGAGAGCATAGAAGCTGGTTCTATCACGTAGGCACTATACCAGCTAAAGTTAGCGTAGATTATATGTATAACACAAAGTCAAGGCCTAAGTCATTAGAGCATGGCATTATAATTAAGACCGAGCTTTTCATGACCAGTGGAGGAATAGAGGGAAATACCGGGACTAAGCTCTGTCCTGGCAGCTCAGTGGTAAAGGCGGCACTCGGTGAATCCAAAGGTCGCGGGTTCGAAACTCAGCCTTGACATGACAGCTTATCCTCCCATTTGAGATTTTGTCCATATATAGGAGTATTCCACAAATATATACACATTGGAATACTCCTAGGTTCGATCCCCAGCGGGGCAGGAATTTTTCTGCCCTGTATTTGGATGTTCGGGGTCCATTCATACCTCGTGACTCGTGAGGAAAAATGAGTAGTTACTTGTATGAGTAACGACCAGTGGCGGCATTACCAGAGTAAAAAGAAATTTATGTAATAGAATAATTCAAAATATGGAGGAGGGTCTTAATGATGCTGCGCTACACTCAGAAATTGTGAAGAGGCCTTGTTCTTCACCCCAGATAAAATCATAGGTACATACAATAATACTGCTGGAACAATAGGACTTAATGACTAATCGGGCAGTATATATATGGTGATATTATTATTATGTGGGTGTGTTTGTGTGTATAGATTATCCCCCAAAAATACAAAAATACACTTCGTGTGCAAAAGACACCAAGAAAATCACAATCCTTTGTAAATAGAATTACCTTGAAAACGATTGCCTACAAAGGAACTGATATTAAATCAAGGCCAAGTTCTTGTAAACTGGATATTATCTGCCCACAAAAGAGTCTCAAGTACCTACTCAAGTACAGGAATCAAGCTGACGACTGGACATGATATTTCCCATTTTTCTGCTTTTTATCAACGCTAATATTTAACATTAAAAATCTTGGCCCTAATTCTTTTTGGGTTTGTAATACAACGTCAGCTTGGAGATCACTTAAATCCATTTGGTATTTCGACTCTTGTTAGTCAATGACAGTAAAAGTGCGTATTCCCGCACGCATTTTTTACTTACTGAAGGAATAAGTAAATTAACTGATATAACTCCTTTCCCCGCTATCTTCTCTGACCATTGCATTAGAATTTATTGTATTCTAGGTTGACACAATAACATGAGTAAACAATTTCAGTGTCGAACGGTTTCGAACGGTTGATTCCTGTACTTGAGTAGGTACTTGAGACTCTTTTGTGGGCAGATAATATCCAGTTTACAAGAACTTGGCCTTGATTTAATATCAGTTCCTTTGTAGGCAAGTTCTAGTTCAGTGTCGAACGGTTTCGAAGGAGATATGCTAGAAATCCCTAGATTTTTATGTACAGTAGAATGGTATTTCCTCCATTCAGTTTGTGCGGTAAAATGTAGGAATTTTATTTTTACTACTTGACATAATATGTACAATACATAATTATGATGTTGGGGCCCATCTTCATGTTAATATTTGCTGGGCGGGCCACAAAAAGGAGCTGCAGCCCGCGAGTTGGACAACCCTGCTCTAGGTAGTTCAGTTAACATCGTGTACATTTTCATTCTTACTCATTATTAATTTTATATTATCTCACCATCGCTGTCGAAGAGCCGAAAACTGCCTTCGGTCAGATGGAAACGTCTGCCCTCTCTGTCTGACGTGTACAGATGGTACTGGAATGGGGTGGGTGTCTGAGGCTGAAGGAAGTCGCAGTAGGTGGCATTGCAGACGCATACTACGCTGTCATGGTTGAACTTGCGAGGAACACAAGGCAAAGACCAGACTGCAATAAATGTCAAGATAACAAATAAAATACAGTAGAATCCCGGCGCTAACTCGAAATTCAAGGGACAGAAAAGGGTCAATTCGGAATTTCGAATAAGGAGCGAAGTTCGACAAAGGCTGGAATTCTTCCGAGATAACTGGATTTCAAGGTAGCGAGATAGGTACTACCGTATTTATTTTTATCTTAAAACTCATTTTCTATATTTTGTGTGTAAGCGAGTTAGCCTAAACGATTTGCAACAGATTTGGTGCCGCGAGTTCAAAAGTATCTAGCTGACATTTTGTGTGATGTGTGCACGCACGCGGTTGGTGTTTGTGTGTGTCCAGTGGCGTAGGAAGGGGGTGGTATTCGGGAACCCCCCCCCCCCCCCGAAATGTAGGTCTAACTACACCACTGTGTGTGTTAATGTCAACACTTGTTATATCAAGCTAAGATAATTGAATCAGTTATTTTGAAAAGGGTTGAAGTCCAATTTTTTCGAAATGTGTTTTATTATGAAAATGGATTCTATGGACCTAGACGCATCGTTATGTATGAGAAAGACACAAATCCAATCAATCATAAGAGGAAGTTATAGCGAGTTAAATATCTTGTCCGTGACTAAATCCCTTTTTGAAATGACTCATAGTGAAGACACTACCTACTTGTTGATAACATCAGATTTGTTCAGTTTATTTTTTTATTCAGTTTAAGGTCTGTTTATTATTTATTTTTTTTTTTTTTTTTCTCAAACCAACACAAATACTTGAAATTTGAAGATGATTTTCTTTTTACCTTATCCTTAAAATACTAGCCTAAATTGTTTCAGAATTGACATAAAATATGTGGTTTGTGGTTGACCCAACCCAAAATGGTAAATAATGTGCATTTTTATTCAGTTTAATTATTTATTTTTTTTCTCAAACTAACACAAATACTTGAAATTTGAAGATGATTTTCTTTTTACCTTATTCTAATACTAGCCTAAATTGTTTCAGAATTGACATAAAATATGTGGTTTGTGGTTGACCCAACCCAAAATGGTAAATAATGTGCATACGTGGTTAACGGATTTACCTATTATCGTGTTTATTTCGATAAGGACATAAGTCCAGCCTACAAAACTAAAATTTACTTGAAAAGTATGACACTTAAACGTTTGTAAATCGGTACATAATGTCTTTTAGCCTAATTAATCATTACATGAAGATTAATCATCCACCACGCTACACTTTATCTCAGGATGAATACTCTGAATTATTCAGCTCTATGGGTAGAGGCCGATGGTTGATCGGTGCTGACTGGAATGCTAAACATGTAAATTTTGGATCAAGAATCACTAATACCAAAGGTAGAAATTTAGTAAACGCTATGACGGAACATAGAGCAGAAGTCATAAGTACATGTGCTCCTACATACTGGCCAAGTGACCCAGAAAAAAATACCTGATCTCTTAGATTTTTTCGTTTTCAAAAATATCTCTGCTAACTATATGACCATAGAAGACACTAATTACTTATCTTCCGATCATTCGGCTATATTACTTACACTAAGTGAACACATTATATTAAAAGAATCCAACCCTGCTCTCACCAACAAGAGAACGGATTGGACTAGTTTTAAAATTTCACTGGCACAAAAAATAAACATAACCATTCCGCTGCAGACTCAGGAAGATATCGACCATGAACTTGAGAAACTCGTTGTGGATATCCAAGCAGCTGCATGGGAAAATACACCTGACATTGTCACAAAGTCGACAGGAGTAAATTACCCTGTTGAAATTTTAGATATGGTAGCCGAAAAACGACGCGCTAGGAAGCAATGGCAGCGCTCCCGCGCTCGTACTGATAAAACAAAGTTTAATCGATTAGTCCGGAATCTTAGGGAAAAAATACAAGACCTGAAAAAGGAGTCTATCAGTAAGTACCTTAGTGAACTTACTGCTGATCAATCAACAGACTATAGTCTGTGGAGAGCTACCAAGTCTCTAAAGAGACCGATTGTACAAGACCCACCCATAAGACATAGTGATGGAACATGGATGAAGGATAGTAAATCTAAAGCTACTGCATTCGCTACATATCTAGCTAGCACTTTTACGCCAAACGATCCAGTAGGTAATACACAACCTCTTGATGACATACAATACATAAACACAGAATATGAAATCGCACCTTCTACCGTGCGCGAGGTACAGCGCACGATAAAAAATGAGCTAAACCCTAAAAAAGCACCTGGATATGATTTGATCACAGGTATTTTGCTTCAAAATATTCCGCGCATTGCTGCTGTTAAAATAACACAGATCATAAATGCTGCGTTTAAATTAAAATATGTACCTCTGGCATGGAAAATCAGTGAAATAAAAATGATTCTGAAACCTGGAAAGCCAGAAAGTGAACTTACATCATACCGGCCAATATCTCTTTTACCGGTTCTGTCAAAATTATTCGAAAAAATACTGAACAAACGCCTTCTTGTAATTATACGGGAAAAAAATCTGATACCTAACCATCAGTTTGGATTCCGCTCACAGCATAACTGCATTGAGCAGGTACACAGAATTACTTCCCAAATTGAGAAAGCTATTGAAGATAAAAAAGTTTGCTCTGCCATTTTTCTTGACGTTTCTCAAGCATTTGATAAAGTTTGGCATGAAGGCCTGAACTTCAAACTAAAGAAAATTCTTCCTCAAAATCTTGCTGAAATTCTCGAGTCGTACTTATCAGACCGGTACTTCAGAATTAAGCAAGACGACAGTTACTCTGATCTCATGAGTGTAAAAGCCTCTGTACCACAAGGGAGTGTCCTAGGACCTATACTTTATATTTTGTACACAAGCGACATGCCAAATGACAACATTAACACAATTGCCACTTTTGCTGATGATACAGCATTTTTAGCTATTGGTGATAATACACAAGATACTACCTCAGCACTGACCCAAACCATTTCCAAATTTCAAAGATGGACGGAAAAATGGAGAATCAAAATCAATGAAAGCAAATCAGTTCATGTAGATTTCACGAATAGAAATCTGCCTTACTTGCCAATTTACTTAAATAACACAGTGATTCCATATTCCAATCAAGCTAAGTATTTGGGTATGACCCTAGATGCAAAGCTAAAATGGAAGGAACATGTTAAGAAAAAACGCGAACAATTAAATATAAAATTCAGAAAAATGCACTGGCTTCTCGGTAGAGGTTCAGCCCTACCAATAGAAAACAAGCTCTTGCTTTACAGACAGGTACTTAAACCTATATGGACTTATGGTATCCAACTATGGGGATGCACTAGTCCATCCAACCGACTCATAATAGAAAGATTCCAAAATAAAGTTCTACGGAGTTCTGTCAATGCTCCTTGGTACATACGAAACGATGATCTACATCGGGACCTGAAAATTGAGACAGTCAAAGACTGTATGAATAGATTTGCCTTGAGTCATCAAAAAAGGCTAGAGGAGCACCCCAATCCCGAGACCGTCCATCTTCTTAGGATTGAAGACCTCACCAGACGTTTGAAGCGGATAAAACCACATGAACTAATTATTTAGGTACTTTCCTCTGGTAACCACCCAACAGCCGAGTCTGCTTATGTCCATGTACATAAGTTATTTTAATTTACATTAGTAGTTTAACACGTATGAGACGGCGTGCCCACCGGTGGGTCACGTTTTTTTTTTTCAATTTCCCTTGTAACGTGACCCACCGGTGGGCACAGATAATGCTATTATTAATATATTTTTGTACTCGCCCGTCCTAATTTTTTTTTTTTTTTTCATATTTGGTACACATACCCTAATTTGAAGCCGTCCCAGCGTACAAACTATAGAAAATAGTACCCGTCTCATACGTGTTAAGATTAGAATAAAAATACTTATTAGTTTTAAGAACTAGATTGTATTAATAAATTTAGTCCCCAAGGACTCTGTTTGATAAAAAAAAAAAAAAAAAAAAAAAAACATGAAGAAAAAAATATGCCATGTTTTATATTTCCGAAATAAATAGTTTTTTTTTTTGTTTTCCAAAAGTTTACCTTTTGTGACTTAAACCCTTTTCAAAATAACTGATTCAATTAGATACCTAGGTTTTAATTATTTATACCAGTTTTTTGTTTGATTGTTTGTTTCTTTTGGGGTAAGAGCGCGGAAGATAACTGGGTTTACTTACATACGAGTACCACAGAACTAATTATAGTAATATAATTAGTTACATGACTTTTTTATTATAGTAACATGACTTTTTTATGCTTATTATTCCTGCTATTGCGAAGACAGATTTCAGCTCAGTTATGTATCTTATATTATAAAATTAATATATGTAAGGCGGAAGCTATCAACTTGCTGAATTCTGTATAGTATTCAAAATATATGAGACAACACGGGCAAATACAAAACACCACACAAATAGGTATATCAAAAACAAGGAAATCGGTAATAGCTTTTGTAGTACTGTGTGTTATTTAGAGGCAAAAATAGTAGAATGTAAAATATCTAACCACCAAAACACGACGATATAATTATCACGAGCACTGAAATACACCCTTTCATGGCAACTTCACGAGACATAATGTACTTTACTTAGATTTTTTAAACAAAAATAAGAATTCTGGACACACAAATTGAGAAGGTAGGTATAATAATATTTTTATTGTTCTTTATCTCAGTTACTTTAATTTACGACACGAGATGTAATTGTAACGCTCTTCGCAGTAGTTGTAATTTTTTAATTAGTTCGAGATAAATTTTGATAAGATTCAATAGGATTTAAATTGGTTTAATGGTAAGATTTAATTCCAACTAACCAGTAGAATGGTTTCAATATTCCTAACTCTTCAAACGCAATCTTATTACCTATAACTATGTAAATCAGCAAGTCTCTTACAACCTTTTTTCCAAAGAACTTTGGAATGAGCCTCTTATTCAGTTTATGATTAACTGGGATGTACTCACAAGTTAAAAAGTTCGGGCTTCGGTGGGGTTCAGTTGAAGTGAAAGTCACAGGCTTTAACCTCGCCGCTTGGTTCAGTACATATTCTATTGTGTTCTTTTCATTTAATGTCCTGTGTTATAGAATATAGAATGTACGAGGTCTGACCAAAAAGTTCCAGACGAACCAGGGTGTTCACCTTTACAACCAGGACGTCTCAGGGAGACATTGAAGGTCTCTCAGATCAAGGATCGTCTTCAGCAGGTTCGTTCTTGTTTGAACCTCTGGTACCATTGATAACATCGTGTACGACTCATTGTTTCATCGCCGAAAGCCTCAGTCAACATCTTCACAGTTTCCGTGAACGTTTTCGAAAGTTTCACACAAATTTTCACGCAAATCCGCTTCTCTCAGTTGGGATTTATCGTAAAAATCGCCGCGGTCGGAAAAAGCGCTTCACTAGAAACGTGTTTAAAACTAAACTAGGAAGATTATCTTCAGAAATTAAAGCTTGAGTTACTCATGGGACGTCACACTATCATCTGACTTTGATTAGATCTCGTATCATGTAGTTTGCCAATAAAGTATTAAATAATAATAATAAGTTAGGGAAACAGTAGGTAGTAATTGAACTTTATACACCAAATTTATGGGTTCCGTCGCCATCAAAGAAAAATATTCACTGTACCTATTGAAAAATACTTGAAAGTGAGGAATAACTGGTTACTGTGTTTGAAGAAGAAATCGAGGGCGTCCAGCAACCAGATGGCAAGACTCAATAAGGAAGACAGAAGGAACACTATGGACACATGCTGCACAGGATAGAATACAATGGAAGAAACTAGGAGAGGCCTTTGCTCCGGATGGGGATTGATCAGGCTAATAATGAAATGATGATGTGTTTAAAGAGCGCAAGCAGTGATACTCAACAGGTAAGTCCACCTCCATGAGTACCGGGATTCATTCGGGGCGACATAATCAGACGAAATCGAATGCACAAGTCAAGTGTGCTAACAACTTGAACAAAGTGAATATTCTGAAGTTCTCATTAAAAAAATACACAACTATGGACACAGTTCCTTGTGATTGTAGATTTTATTGTGCGTTACAAGGAATATAATTATGTTTTCAACCGACAGATCCACACAAAACCAAAGTTCCTCAGGAGGTTATGAAACGTCCAGAAATATGAAAAAAATTGAAATCGGAGCAATAAATATATTTAAAAAAAGGAACAGACAATATTGTCCGATTTCTATTATTAGAAATTTATTGGAAGTAATAGACAAAATAATTATTAAGTTAATATTATAATGAGGCCTATGTAATACTGATATAATAAATATAAAATTTGATGGAATCTAGTTCTTTAAAACTATAGAGCGCTAACTTTGACATTCCACTCGTAGCTTGTCTTTGAATGCCTGTTCTTTCGTTTGATGGGACACCCTGTATGTTGGGGATTAAGCCCGAATACTGAATAATTATATTGATTTTTAGGCAAACAGGTACGTAGGTGGTAGAAGATGATATCAAATCAGCTCAAGGTGATAATGATTTCAACTGTTCCTTATCAACGAGAAATTCTGTTTTCATTGAGATAGGCTTAGTTAAAACATTACAGTCAACTAGTAAGAATAATAGTCTACTGTGGTAGAGTTAAAAGACAATGAGAATACTAGGAAATTCGATACTTTCGATTATGCACAGTTGTATTATATTATTTTTTTTGTAAAAATAAATGAAAACTATAACACTGCCTCTCCCATACTATATTTCTTCGAAATCAAGGATCACGGGTGTTACCATGTTGTATAATAACCATAACCAGACGAGGTAGTCGTCCAATTTCCAAGGGTTTATAATGAGGCGAGAAACAGGGAATGGGATAAAAGTCGTTATTATAAGCGATGGTTGGTTAGGTCATCAAATCATCATGAAAATTACTATGAGCCAAGACCAAGCCGAGTTGGTAATATTGTGAGTGTTAATATTTTATTATAATATACTCATATCCATATTGTTTTGGTATATATTTATCATAAAAACAATGAACAATCTCCAGCACTACCCTTGATTAATATTATTCATAGATAAATGAAAATAAAGTTCTTTTTGTTATTAGTCTATTTGTGAATAAGTATCATTATACAAATGTGTATTAGCTTTACATGAAACTTAAATGAATTCGTTCAGTTCTAGTATTTTTTCGAACATTACCATCTTCTCAACTCTCTTATTTTTTCAAGTCATAAATTTATGTCACGCCTCCTTTTCACTCTCGTGAATATTACTTCCTAGAAATTTCTAATATTAGAAATCGGAAGTATTTTTTATTTGAACTGGGTTCTCATTTTCGCTTTTATCACACTCTTCATCGCTCTCGTTCTTTCTATCACTCTCAGTGTCCAGTTCACTTACGAGATTACTTTCATCCTCTTCTGGATCTTTTCCTGAAGAATTATCGTTAATTTCAGTGTCATCACAATATTTCCCTCCATTTTTGGTCTCGCAGTTGAAACTTTTCTCTTCAGCATTTTTTCTCTCAGGCAGGGTTTGTAGGAGTGCCTCCGCCCAAGATTTTTTCTCACTGCTGCGTGATAGAAGTATTTCAAACACGTGATTCACGGCCAGCACTTGTCTCGTCTTCATATTCAGGTAGGTATTGATGGGCAGCTTCCCGTGTGCGATGCCCTCATCTTGTGCTTTCTTCAGAGTGAGCAGTTTGTGCTGATTGTGGTCAACTAGGCCTCCGATAATGTAGGCTTTGGTGTCATCCAACTCGTGGATGATGTTATCAGAGTCAGAAGTCAGGTAGACCAAGTCTTCTCGCTTGAACAGGTCCAGATATGACTCTGCATGAACGTGAACCTGAAATATGGAAAGCAAGCAACCCCAAAATTATTCAGGTACTGTTATACTAAACCGAATGTCGTTTTAAGATCGATTGATTCATAAAATATGGGCTATTTTTAGACAATTAAAGTGATCTTTTATTATTTTTGAGGAAAAAAACATCCCATCTTATAAATTAATTACTTTTGATGTTCCTTGGATGTAAATGAATTACTTACATCCTTACCTCAAACAAAAACTGATGTTTCAAAAATATTGCCAGCTATTTAGGGTCAGCAGACTGTGTGTTGGATAACTTCGCAAAACTATTAATTAAAAAATAGTCACCAAAAAATTATTGCTACTTTTTTTAACTATTCAATAAAAATGGGTGACTATTCAAATTCGAGCCCTTGTGATGCTGGCCATTCCCACTCAGGCTCAGTGAGGTTAATTTTGTTGCTTTTTTTTCCTCCAAAATTAAACATTCAGGATATCTCCCATACAATTTGTTTTATTTTGTTGTTTTTAAATTTTAAGCTTAAAAAAAGTATTTGGTTATTTGATCATTAACTTACATCCCAATGCTCATATCCATTATATCTCTCAATCTCTTGTTTACACTTGTCTTTAAAACTAGAAACATAGAACTGTAGAGGATTCTGTGCTCTTCTATTTAGACTGTAGCACCTATTGAACTGCTTTACACATTTACAAATGTCCTAGAACAAAAGCATAAATTATGTTATTATTAAACATGTTGGATCAAGTTTTATTTACAATAAAGTAGGTACCTAGATAGGTACATAGAATATTTACGTAGAAATTGAAATAAAACAAAACATGATCAATTATTATTGTTTTTTACCACAACAATGCTTTTAGCTTTGACAATAATAATTAATAAAATAATGAGTATCCTTTTAGATAGGCCATTTAGTTCATATAATAATTAAATGTGATTATTTGTGTTATTAAATGACAATTTTAGTCTGCAGCACAGAATTAAAGGTCTTATTTTCTCTCAAATATAAATATATCTTATTTTGTCCTTAATTTGGCCACTGAATGATGCTCACATTAAGGCACCTATGCATTTTTCCTCACAGGGTATGAGTGGACCCCCTAACATTAAAAGAACAGAGGAAAAAAAATCCAACTCTGGGATTTAAACTCAGGTCACTGTGTGTACATGTGCAAGCTTAGTGCACACAGTGACTACTACCACCTAGTTAAATAGATGAGATACCCTCTGAATAAACAATTTAACAATGTGAATTATGATTCAGAGCTCTATACTATTCATACAAAAGTCTTACTTTTTGGGTCATCAGATGGTCAAAAGAAAAATCAATGCATACTCTAAGCTTGTTTGGACTGTTCTCCATTTTGACTAACTTCAAAGCTTTTCTTGAAGGGCCCATGGGTATATTGTGCTCCCTGGCATGTTGTTTTTTTAGCTTCATCTTTCTCTTTCTTTTGCCCTGGAATTCAAAACCATTTGATGTGTTAAATATTCAATAGAGGGATTTAAATGGTTTACTTTAAAAATTCAAGGGAGAGAGAGAGAGAGAGAGAGAGAGAGAGAGAGAGAGAGAGAGAAAGAGAGAAAGAGAAAGAGAGAGAGAGAAGTAAAAAATCTTAACAAGTAATTATCTCTAGTGTAACTCAACTTTTTTTTTTAATTTGGGTTTAATGTTGCTCTCAATGTTACCCTCTATTTGTAGGAAACTCACAAACCTGTGACCCACAATAACCTTACCCAGCCTGGGTTAGGCCAGAATTCCAGCATCACAAAGTCTTCACCTCAATGAATAATGCTTAACTTTGGTGATCCTAAGAGAACATCATCATACTTGAATCACACCACATACATCATCAATTTCAAAACATTTCAATTTGTACCACAATCATCTTAATTACATTGATACAGCACAAATCAATGATGTTTTCTGATAAAGTGATAAACTAAATTTTTCAGCTTCAAAATTAAATTTACCTTTTGATAGGCCTCCACTTTAACCATTTTTCATGTTTCAATTTCCTTTTCAATGCTCTTTTTGAAAGTACTGGCTCTGTTTCTTTGTTGGTATTAGTTTTACAGTCCACTGTATTTGACTCTTGTTTTTCTGTATTGGAATCATTTTCCAGTTGCTCCAGATTTTGTTCATTTGGTAATTTCTCCAGTAGAGTTGACATAATAGAATCTTGGATTGTGATAAGCAGGATAACACAGGTTGTACATTTCATGCAAAATTAGACTTTGTAATATTTTAATTTGAAACAAAATTAGATAGAAGCCTCAGTCAGCCTGGATTGGGTTGGCAATAGTCAATTTTGTATTTATTTAATGGGGTTTAATGTCTCAATCAAAAGTAAAGTAATCTCATGGGTTTGATGGCAGAGATTGCCTCAGGCAATAACCATGCCCTTTGTCAATATTATTCGTGTCAATAAAAAGTTATTATTATTTTAATTAATTTCAAGACAAGAGCTTCACTTTCCATTAATGGCCTACTACCCAGAATAATAATTGTCTTTTTTTTTTAGAACTTACACTATTTTGGTCTAGGACCCTATGTATATATTTTTTTTTTTTTTTTCTTCTTCTTTTTTTTTAAAGATGAGTGTTTCACAGTCTTTTTTATTTCGTAGCCATGAAACAGGAGCTACTGTAGACGCTTGTGGTCTGTGTTGTAGCCTGCCCATCCCATAGTATGCCTCCCCTCTGATGGGCGAGAAGTGACACAATACTTCCCATTTAGGTGCTGGGTCAACACGAGCGCACCGGAAGGTATACCTTACAAACAATTGTAACCAAATTAAGAATACAAATATTTGTCAGCATGGGGGATCGAACCCGGGACCTTCCTAATCGTGCACTCCTTAAGCTTAAGTCACTTAAGCTATATACACTTAAGCTTAAGTCACTACAATATAAATTTCTGATAAGGAGGTCTTAGGATCAAGATCACCATGGACCAGGAGGGGTGTTTGAACCCCTAATCAATCCCTGACCTATGCTGGTGCAATAATATATGCTGTTTTGCTCCAGGGCCAATGTAAGGCCTACACCTGACGCTTTTACTGTTTCATACTCCGGAGTCTAGTAGGGCCCATGTGCCTTAAGCTATTTCCCTCCTAGAACTCCCAGGAAATCTCACTTAAACACATTGGTTGAATGACATGTTAACCTCACCCAGACTGGTTAGGACTGGAAAATTGGGATTAGTCTGCATTATTAGGTCTTCACTTTGCTGTACATCAGTATCAGTATAAACAGAAAAGTGAGAAGTTGTACTAGATGTACATGAACATTATTTACTCAATTTTGGTGTTCCTAATGGCCGGTTCAAGATGCACGATGCACCTGCCATAAATTGAAACTTGCTTTGTCAGATTTGCTGTAATTAATTATTCGTTATATTATTACTTCCGAGAATTTTCTAATAATATCGCAAGTATTTTTCTACTTTTTTCACTTAAAACATGAAAATCACATTTAAATAAAAAAATTATCAAAATTAAAATTTTAAAATATTAGCGGTATATTTCGTTATCTTAAAATCAAGAAACAAACAGATGAAAAAAAAATATTTTTTCAATTTTTGATTTGGCATTTTGATCTTAATTTTGAAGTTTCAGATAGAATAACTAATAAATTAACTAATTATTTATATAATAAATGATAATATTAATTATTTATGACCAATAAATCTGTTTTCAAAGTTATTTAAATACACCATAAAATTAAAATTTTCTTTTGTTGGTAATTTGGTCCTAATCATTTTAGAATTTAAAGCGCGAACATTCAAAAGGTATTCAACTTCATAGCTGTGTTGGTGGATACTGGGATTACTGGGAAATTAAATTTCCTTTTCCTCTTTCTAATCTTCTCTTTTACTATTCCCTGTTGTGTAAAAACTATCTACAGAACATGAAATTGGTGGCTAGCACTCAAAATCCACCCCTTGGTAAATATCTCCGGTATTTTATAATGCTAGAAGCCCCCATTTGGTATTGATATAAGTAGGGCTGTCGGCTACGAAAGCTCTTTATCACTGCGACCTGAAATAGATCTATTGTGATATGTCCTCTAAAAGAGATAAAAGCTTTTAATGTAGCTGAAGATTCTTTTAGGACTGATTTAGGTAACTTCTTTAGAGGTTAGAATCAGCTTTGAGAAGTGTTTCAGTCAAACATGAGAGGCTGCTCCACATTCACAGAGAATGTGTTTTGCTGTGCCTGGGGGCCTCTTTACAGAGACTGTACTTTGGGTCTTGAGCGATGTCCATCTTGTTTAGATGGTAGTGGCCTATTATAAAGACAGTAAGGATGTGTAATTCCTAGTTGCTCAGACCAAGCATATCCTATGCTTTTTTGGGCTAGTAAGTTATTAACGTTTCGCCTGCCTGTGTCCAGGACCCATTTGGGAAGCTCTTCAGAAATACTCTTAAGAAAGAGGTCACCTAATTTATATAACATTTTGAAACTGTCAATTTCAGGTGCTTTAATCACTATTAAATCTTTGGACAAGGATGGTGATGTCAATGTGGAATGGGGCAAAGACACTCAGTTTTCAATTGATGGCAAAACTTCATTTCAAACAAGTAATGATATATGCAGATACTTAGCCAGAGTCAAAGACATTAAGCTATATGGAGGTCCTGATATTTGTGCTCAAACTGAGGTTTGTTATGAATTTTCCATTTCTTAACCATACCATGCAATAATTAATTTAATGAAATTATTTAATGTTATGAATTTAATTTTTTTGTAGTTGATGTAGTGCAAGACTTGTAATTGAAACAAGTGCATGGATTCAAGATTTGTGATTTGGATTCCACCAAATGCTTTGATTTCTCATTTTGGATGCTTGTTTGTTTGATTTCTCCATTCTCACAGTTGGGTCTAGTATAAATCCCTTCTGAAGATTCTCCTTGTAGCACCATATGTCAACATGGCAGGAACCCAAGACATGTACTAGGGTTTCTCTCTCACTGCAATGTCTGATTGGAGTAGGTATCTAAATTCAGGTAGAAACTTCAATTAGCTCACCAAATCTTGAAGATTGTTTGAAAACTTTTACATGGAAAAACTAGAGACAGGCTGTCCAAATCTTTTATTTTCCAACAGGTAGGATTAGCCCTTCAGCATGGTAATGCTGCCAGAATTTGCAGCACTGTACCTGAAGGAAAATAACTAAGTTCTATATTTCATTTGTGAAGTTCTTCATGTTTTTGTGGAGTAAAAGTATTAATATTTTTACATATTTGTGAAAATATACATTTTACAATTGTGAGGAATGTTCCAAGTATACTAAAAAAAGCAGCCAGCCTCCGTGGCGTGACGGTTGTGACTACTGCCAGTAGTCCAGAGATCCTGAGTTCGATTCCCGGTTGGAGCAGACTTTTTGCACACAGAATTCTGTTCCCTCCGAACCTGTGAGGCTGGCAATTCCGGCCCTACCCAGGCTGGGTGAGGTTAATATGGGTAGCTGGTACGATTCCCAGCGAATGGAGGGTAAAACCCCCGTCCTGTCTACCTCAAGTTAGGACGTTAAAACCAAATAGAATCAATGGACATGAAAGGAGCCTAGACATTAAAATCTGGGTGTCCATATAACATATACTCGTAATCCTCTCACCACCGTGACTTAGGTATCAATACCTAACTCACGGACACGGAATTATTATACTAAAAAAAGCTGATGTAATAATGACATTGCTGTAAAACGCAACTTAAGTTTCTCCAGAAACTGCACTTCTAAAGTATTTATTCTTATCTACAAGTTTATTATGCTAGTTTTGTGAGATTTCTATTTATTTTAATCTCAGTTCATATAATATTTCACATAACCTAATTTCAGGTAGATCATTGGCTGTCATTTTCCATTGGACCCCTGCAGTCAGATGAGGAGTTACATACTGCCATTCTCTATCTGAACAAAGTTCTAACTACCAGTGTGTATCTCGTGGGAAGTGCTCCTACTGTGGCTGATTATTCTGTATTCTCAAGTCTCTATGGTAAGATGGAGTGGAGGTGTAATAAGACTGCTTGTCATGAAGCACTGCTATTATTTGGTCTCCATTAATTAAATATGTTAGAGACACTCATAGTTACCCATTTGACACTCATTTTCCACGACATGACCCTAAATTTCTACTGCCCAACCCTCATTTTCTACCATATAACCCTTATTTTCTACCTAATATACATTAGTTTCTCTGATGGATTTTAGAGTATAGAAAAAAATATTGGACATTGTGGGTTAGGTGATAAAAAATGCTTTAAGCATTAACCTCGCCTGGTGGTTACTTTTAAACACTTTCTACCTTTATACCTTTTATAGGTAATAGAAGGGACTTGTAACCTTGAGGTCATTGGTTTGAGTCCCAAATATAGCAAATATTATTTATTAAGGTAATCTTGAGTAGTTGTGATATTACCATCATGATTTACACAAATATGATTTTTTCAAAGTTAAAAAATCAGTTTTGTAATTATAGTTGTTTTTTGTCATCATGAATCTCTTTTACTTTGTTTTTTATTCCCCAGTTCTACAAAAATGGCAAAACCTTCAAAAAGACGCTGCTGCTCCAGTGAATCTTCTACGTTGGTTCAACCACATTGGCTCATTAAGACAGGTTAAATCAGCTTTTTCATCTTTACCTGCTGACACTCAGTTGAAATTTAAATCCACTGGATCCAGCAAAAGTGGAAAAGATATTCCAAGCAAAAGTGGAAAGGAGACTGCGGGAACCACGAGGAAAGAAGAGGGCAAATTTGTTGAACTCCCTGGCGCAGAGATGGGGAAGGTCGTTGTTCGATTCCCGCCTGAAGCTAGTGGCTATTTGCACATAGGTAAGTTCTATCTAAAATATGACTGAACCCCATTATAAAGTTAGTTTTACTCGTTTGAGTACATGGATTTTGAGTTGCCTCAAAAATTGAGAGAAAATAGTTAGGGAACGTTTTAAATTGTATATTTACTATTACTCCAAGTCCATGATTTCAAATTTTCTATTTTAAAAGCAAATATCACTAGACTTCCAAGTAGATACATACTCATAGAATTATCTCTCCTTCATCCTGAGTATTACCAACTCTTTTTCATGATATATATTGTGAGTGATTTTTTTATGAGAAATTATTTTTGCTTGAAATTCATCATCAAATAACTTATTTCAAGTTATTATTGAATGTAATGAAAAAATATCTGTTCCAGGTCACGCCAAAGCAGCTCTGTTAAATCAGTACTACCAGGAATCCTTCAAGGGAAAGCTCATCATGCGATTCGATGATACCAACCCGGCCAAGGAAAAGGTTGACTTTGAGAAAGTTATCCTTGAAGATCTAGAACTCTTGCAGATACATCCGGATCAGTTCACTCATACGTCTAGTTATTTCGATTTGATGCTCGAATACTGTGAAACTCTGATTAAGAAAGGTAACTCACATATTATTATGAGGCATGCTTGAAAATAAATATTTTTTTCAGATATCACACCTATAACAGTTTGACTTGGACTGACAAGAAGAAAGCTAGAATTTATTGGTATTCAAATAATTTACAGAAAAAATGTGTACTCACAAAATCTGTATTGTATTGATTTAGATTGTAGCATGAAGTCAAACATGTGTTTTTCCTTTGAAGGAACTCATGTAAAGAGAGAATTACACTACCAACATATCCATGAAACTAAATGATGTACGGGGCAAAGCCTTCGATTGTTATTGACCTCTCTTTAAACTAGTGGTTCTGTGAACTGTAAACCTCACACAGATTCAACTATCGCATTATAAGGACATCGAGACCTTTCATTCAATACCCCACTCGATATGTTTTAGTTAAAAAATATCAACCGGCCCTTTTTTTGGTCCTTTTTTGATTTTTTATCAGAGTGCGGCCCCCTTAGCTTTCACGATCACTAAATTTCACTGCTGAACTCAAATACATTTTCTTAATAAGTCTACAAAATTTCAAGAGCCTTGCTTTATTCAATAAAAAAAAAGAAAAATCGTTTTCAAATGTCACCAAAACGGCCCTCATTTGGCCACGAGTGACCTAAATTGGCCCAAAAACAATAGGTAAAATTCTAGGTGCTCATTAAATATGTATACTTAATTTCAACAATTTTGAAGAATCCAGTCGAGAGTTATCGCGAAATAGACAGACAGACAGGTACATAGACAGACAGACAAACGAAAGCCAAATCGTCCAGTATGCAAGTTAAACAGAACCACACTTAGTGAGTTCGCTTCGCTTCCTCACTGTGTTCGGTTAAAGATGTTCATTATTTTTTTTTTGTACTATCCAATTGAAATTCCAGGTTTAGCATATGTAGACGACACTGAACCTGAAGTAATGAAACAGGAACGAGACGAGCGAGTGGAATCTCGGAATCGAAACAACAGCAGTGACAAGAACCTCGCGCTGTGGGAGAAAATGAAACAGGGGACCCCAGAGGGTCAGAAGTGTTGTGTGCGGGCTAAAATTGACATGAGCTCCGCGAATGGTTGCATGCGGGATCCAACCATTTACCGGTAAAATATCTATACTTATAAATACATACCTCTTAGGAATCACAGGATATCATGATTGAACTGGAAAACATAGGATTCGAAACATAGATTTACTGCATGTACCTACTGGAAAGGGAAAAAAAATTAAAGAAACAGGGAGTGTGTTCTCATGAGGTTTATGGAAATACGCATTTAAGGAAAGGACTTATGTCAAAGCTGACACTTTAAAAAACTGAAGTTTTACACAAATATTTCTGTAACTCCAAGTACAAAATTTTATCCATCAATGACATTGAATTAAAGTCGATTCAGTATTAATTTTTCGCCTCAATTTGTAATAAAATTATTTTCTACAGTATTAACGAAAGTACATAAACCTGATAATACCATCAATTACATAAGTTTTTTTGTTTCCAGGTGTAAAGCAGAGTCACATCCTCGCACAGGTGATAAGTACAAGGTATATCCGACGTACGATTTCGCTTGCCCCATTGTGGACTCTATTGAAGGTTAGAACTTTAAATTTAAAACCTTTTACTCTGTGACAAGGAATTGTCGATTTTTTTTTTCTAATTTGCTTCAAAGCTTCTTCTTACCATGTCTCTTCTCACTTTGTCCTCTTCTTATTGTCTCCTAATTGTCTCCTTTTCCTTGTTGAAGTTGAAGAGTGATAGAATTAGGCAAGGAGCTTCAGATGACAACAAGTACGCACTACCAACAGTTTAAATATATAAAATTCTTGTTTAGCAAATCTTGAAAATGAAAAAATCATTATAGACCATGTGTTGAATTTTCTTCTAAATATAATCATTAAACATGAATGTTTAGCGATTCTTAAATAACCTTTCGAAATAAAACACTTTCTAATAGTTTAAATTATCTAATAGTACCTATCTGATTTTATCATAATTTATTCTGATTTTTCTTAAGTCACGCGACGATCTCCAAAGGGTGATCTCTGATTCTATCCCGATAGTATTGATAAACATGTCTCATTCCTGGAGTACTGCTGGAGTAAAGGGACTTTTCAGTCTTACCTCGGCAGTATAAACAAGGTATATTCTATTCTATATTCTATTCCAGGCGTAACTCATTGCCTCCGCACCATGGAGTACCACGACCGGGACGACCAATTCTTCTGGTTCATTGACGCCCTGGGTCTCCGGAAACCCTACATCTACGAGTACTCCAGACTCAACATGACCAACACGGTGCTCAGCAAGAGGAAGCTCACCTGGTTTGTGGAGATGGGACTGGTGGACGGCTGGTGAGTTTTATCCATTTTACTGCCGAAATAATCTAGAAAATATTGGACGTATTTTTTTTTTTTTTGTAAAAAAAAAAAAAAAAAAAAAAAATTCCGATGTTTAAAAAAAAATCATATTTCTACTTTTGTTTTAAATTATAGTTATAAATATTGTGAATAAAATTCCATTTACTGTTATCATATCTCTGTCAAACAAAATTTTGATGTCACAATTACACTTGTCTCACTAATTTAAACTAATATGTACCAACTTTTCACGTCATTTTATATAACTTCGTCATCTGTATTTTCCTTCAAAATTCTTTTTTATATTAATAATAGTATTAAGACTAGGGTCATATTGGGTATCTCCCGTTAACTTATCAAATAAATAAATAAATATTTTTTTGACGCAAACGTTGGGTTGTCCTCTTTCAATGCTCATTTATTTTCATTTTCTTACTCACGCTCTTCATTGCTTTGTTTCACAGGGATGACCCCAGGTTCCCCACTGTGCGGGGGATACTGAGACGAGGCATGACCGTGGAGGGACTCAAGCAGTTTATCATAGCTCAGGGCTCTTCCAGATCTGTGGTGGTCATGGAGTGGGACAAGATCTGGGCCTTCAATAAGAAGGTGACTTGTTTATTCATTGTTATTATTATTATACAATTCTTTATTAGATACAAATGGACATTATGTACATACAAATAATAATTTTAACAGTGAAAAAATGAAAAAAAAAAAAAAAAAAATTTACCTACAATAAAAATGAAAAAGAATAGAAAATATTTGAAAGCATATGTCCTAACTAAAGGGCGGGGTTATTGCCTACGGCAATCTCTTCCACCCAACCCTTATTGTTGATTGTGGTCATCTGGTCATATTAATGATATGCACAATACCAACAATAATACCCTGAAGTTATGTTCATTCGCTTCCGCGGAAAAATAATAATAATATCGCCTTATTTATACTGCCTGACTAGGACTATTAAATCCCATTATTCCAGCAGTAAGCTCAAGACGTATTATTGTAAAAATCTCAAATGTAAAAATAAAAAAAATGTGGTAAAAATCCCAAATGGGAGGATAACTTGTCATGTCCCGGTTGGGTTTCGAACCCGCGACCTCTGGAACCTCTGGATTCACAGAGTACCGCCTTTACCACTGAGCTACCGGGACAGACTAAAAATAAACCATGATACTTAAACATAAGGGGTTTTATAGGGTACAAAGCCCTGTCACAGGCTCCAAAGCAAATTTTCCCTAAAAAATACCAACAATAATGTAACACTGTTAGATAGATTTGATTACTTCGAGAGAAAGAAAAGTGTTACAAATTGAAACTTTTGTAAAGTTGGGCGAATATTTAAAAATTAAAATTTAAACCGCTAGAAAATCCAATATCTAGAATGCGATTGGCGCGAAGTACGACCAAATGAAGACTTTAAGGTTGTAACAAAAATTTCTAATTTTTCTATGATTGTCCTACAATATGTACAATACACATCTTTAATAAAAAAAATCTTTGTTGTTTAAAAGTCATTGTGGTCTGAAATTGAGTTCCTAATTGCACAGGCTACTCACTGAATCATCACAATTGTATTGTTCATTTCATCAGGTCATTGATCCAGTTGCTCCACGCTACATGGCGGTTGAAACAAAGTCCCCTGTTCCCGTCTACGTGGATGGTGCTAAACCAGAAACACTCCAGGTGGCTAAGCACCCCAAGAACCCTGAAGTGGGCGAAAAGTCGGTTTATGTGGGACCTCAAATTTTGATCGATTACGCAGATGCCGAAGTGCTTAAAGAAAATGAAAACACCACGTTCATCAACTGGGGAAATCTTCTCGTCACGAAAATCAAACGGTGAGTTATGTTAAAACTGAACCTAGTGTAATTTTTTTTAAAAACAAAATGTATAAAAAGGAATAATATTTATTACTGTTGGAAAATCAAGTTCCTAGTCCCGGGATTGTGACAAGCTAAGTTATTCAAGTAGATCCAACACCTCAAAGAACTAACTTCTTCCATTCTTGCAGATCTTCTACGTTCAATGTGTCCATTATTTAGACATTTATTTTCGTATTCCTAAAACTAGATTTTTTTATGTCAAATTCAGATTTTTGCACAGTGTTTCCTAAACGGTCCGGGCAACATATCAAAGTTTCTGATCTATAGCTTGGGAAAAATACCTTTGTATATGTTATCCTGTTACTGTTACTAAAAAAATCTTTCAACAGTTATGACCTGACAGGTGTCGTACTGCACCGGCTCACGAAATACGTCTCGGTAGTGGTTTCTATTTTCACTATGAAAGTATTTCCATTTATTTTATGACTGGTTGTTGATTGATGTATAGCATATAGCTATCATGTTAATTTGTCTTGATCACAACGTGATATCACAATTAGTCAAACCCGCTTTGCTAAATCTTTTCTGAACTTGGGAATTGAACCACCAGTTACGTTTCCGCCGCCTTATCGATCGAATTACTGAGGTCGGTAGAGATAGACGTATACTTTTTATATGTACATAAACTTGTCTCATTATTTTCTTTTGCCAGCGAAAATGCCAAAATCGTTTCGGTGTATGCTTCACCCAACCTGAAACTACCGGCTACCTTTCCGCCGCCTTATCGATCAAATTACTGAGGTCGGTAGAGATGGACGTATACATTTTATATGTAAATAAACTTGTCTCTTTATTTTCTTTTGCCAGCGAAAATGGCAAAATCGTTTCGGTATATGCTTCACCCAACCTGGAACTACCGGCTACCTTTCCGCCGCCTTATCGATCGAATTACTGAGTTCGGTAGAGATGGACGTACACTTTTTATATGTACATAAACTTGTCTCTTTATTTTCTTTTGCCAGCGAAAATGGCAAAATCGTTTCGGTATATGCTTCACCCAACCTTGACAACAAGGACTACAAGAAAACCCTGAAGCTGACCTGGCTGCCTGCATCAGCGGAGGTGAAGCTGATACCCGCTGTCCTGGTGTACTTTGAGCACATCATCAGCAAGCCTGTGCTGAGCAAGGAGGAGGACTTCAAGTCCTTCATTGGGCATGAGACAAGGGTGAGTGAGATAATAATAATAATATCGCCTTATTTATACTGCCCGATTAGGACTATAAAGGTCTCATTATTCCAGTAGTAAGCCCAAGACATATTATTATGTGGTAAAAATCCCAAATGGGAGGATAACTTGTCATGTCCCGGCTGGGTTTCGAACCCACGACCTCTAGAAGCTCTGGATTCACAGAGTGCCACCTTTACCACTGAGCTACCGGGACAGACTTACTTGGCTTGTACTCCAGGTGACCGGGTTCGAATCCTGGCGGGGTAGGAACTTTTTCGACCCTGTACTTTGGATATTGGGGTCTCCCTTGCCTCGTGAGGACAATTGGTGTAGAGTGAGTAACGACCAGTGGCAGCATTACGACATTGATATTGGAAAATGATGGTTGGTTAGAGATATGATCTTACCCACTAAAAATTGTGACGTAATAACATAAAAAACTTATCTCTCTTTATCTTGACTTTCTATGCTTGTACGGTTCAAACCATTACATCTCCGTGGCAAAATTTTCTAACAATTTCACGTTAAAGCCACGTGATACTTCCGGTCTTATCGTTACAAAGATATGATTCTCTCTCCCTCTCTCTCTCTCTCTCTCTCTCTCTCTCTCTCTCTCTCTCTCTCTCTCTTTTAATATTTTTTTCTTTTTTCTCTCTCTCACAATCTCACTCATTTTCAGACGGAGACTCTTTGTCTAGGCGATCCTGAATTGGTTCACGTTAAGAAATCTGAAATCATTCAACTGCAGAGGAAAGGCTTTTTCATTTGTGACAGTCCTTATGAACCACCCAGGTACGTAAAGTTTTGCAGCTTATAAGTATTTTATTGTAAGTTAGGTAAGTAGCCACTTTAGTTGGTCCAGTTACAAAAAAACATTGCACGATAGAAGTACTATGCATTTTTAAAAATCTAACTTTTGTATATTTTACCAGGTGTGAATTATATCACCATATTGCTTTCCACAGGACTTGATATTTACTCAGTCTGCGAAAAGGGTTAATTGCTGTCACGTCAATGTGAGACAATTCGGAAAATAATTTATGTATATACATTTTCAAATCCCTTATGAAGCCTAGATTATGAAAACCAACATCATGTCTCTATGAACTTAGTGGTTTGTGCAAAGAATGTGACACTAGAATCATTTGTTATTGATAATTTTTAAATTGTATTTTTCATAGGGTCTCAATTGTAAAATGGGTAGTTCCCGTTAGTTTACCAAATAAATAAATAACTAGATGTAATTATTTCCCCCAGTGTACACTCAGGTAAGGAGTCGCCCATCATTTTGTTCTTCGTCCCTGATGGTCACTCCAAGGAACAACCAACTTCCGGTGCTCCCAAGAAGTCAGCAAGCACTGCTAAAGAGGTTAGTGAACCTCGAGCATTATCTCCTAACTCTCACTCAGCCAATTATACAACAGAAAATGTGATATTTTGTTATGTTTTGGGGTTTAACGCACCTTTCTACTCCTGAGGCCATATCGAGACGGGGGTTTTATCCTCCATTTGCCGGAAACTTTCCAACCAGCTGCGCATATTAACCTCACCTAGCCTCGGTTGGACCGGAAATAGCCGTAATCACTAGAGGTTTCGAATTTGAATCGTCTCTCATGCAAGTCTTAACCTAACTGGACGTTGCTAATATCTTTAACAGAACGAGAACTGGTATATTCAACTTTAATAATTTGCTATGTACAGTAAATATTCTAAAAAATAAAACCAAACTCTATACCATAAACTAATCATTTTACTTCCGATAAATTTCTAATATTAGAAATCGGAAGTATTCTGTTCGTTATTGTAAAAAAAAGAAATTGCTCCGATTTCAATTTTTTTCATATTTCTGAACATTTCATAACCTCCTGAGCAACTTTGGTTTTGTGTCAGTCTGTCTGTCTGTTAAAAACATTCCTTGTAACCTGCAAATCTCAGAAACTACTGAACGGATTTTCACAAAATTTTGTACACATATGGGAAATGTATTATAGATGGTCCCATTTTAAATTAATCAACTTCACACTAGCGGTTCTTGGTGATATCTTTATATTTATTTTTTAATAATATTTGATTTAGCTCTGATATTTAAGAAAATCTAAAATTTTGGAAAAAAGTGAAAAAATGAGGTCTTTGATTTGCTGATACAGAATTTTTTGTAGAATCTAAAAATTAGAAAAAATAGATAGTATTCCAACATTAAATTTTAATTTGAAAAAAAAAAAAAATGGATTAGCGGTTTTGAAGATACAAATGATTTAGTATAAAATCTCAAAATTGCCATGTGTATACAACGTGAAACAATCACGAGGAACTATTGTGTCCATAATTGGCAGTGCATTTCTACATGCAACACAACGATTGATTTAATGAAAGGAGGAGAAGCCTAGATAGAAATTTTAGATACTTTAACTACATGTATTGATAATAATTGATGAGTCCCAAAAAAAAAGTTGTTGCTAGGTATGTAGTAGGTAAGAATTATATTTATGATAAACTACATTCAAACTTAAATAAATATTCTAAAACGTATTGAGCAATTACTGTTTTTTACGAAAATATTTTTTTCGAGCTGGAATCGAACCCACAAGATCTGAATCAAGACTCTATAACCTATTCACCTAAAGCCAAGGTCTAGAATTCTAACGCACACAAAATATTTCCCCTCCAGGCTAAAGCAGCAGCAAGTAGCAAAGTGAAAGTAGGGGAAGTATCTGGTTCCAACTCAAACCACGTGTCCACTGCCAGTGCTGGGGCAGAGGAACTATCAGTTACCATTCAGGCTCAGGGCGAGCTAGTCAGAGACCTCAAGACCAAGAAAGCTGATAAGGTGAATATCCAACATAATGTTTTAAACACGTACATTTGATTATGAGAATAATTTCTTTCGCTTAGTATTTCTTAATCTTGTTTACAATTTCTTAAACGCTACAGTATTATGTCTTGCGGTTTTAGAACTTTTTCTATGTTGTTTAATAATTCATCAAGATTTTTTGTCGACTAGATTTTTTGTGTGTAGCTTTTGCAAAGTTCGTATGCGTTGGTTTTGTCGCTCGTTTAATCAGTTTTTAATCGAGCAAGCAAGGTGTCAATGACTAAAGTTACCATATGTTGAACTTTGAATTGAGAGATTTTATATCTTTTCTTGATACTTTTTAATACCTCCGAGTAAATTTATAGACATCGGAAGTAATACTGTTTTTAGCTGCTATCATATAAATTAGTGAGTGTATTAACCGAGCTCCGTAGCTTCATCGATAAGGCGGCGGACTTGTAATCCGGAGGTCGGTGGTTCGAGTCCCAAGTTAAGCATACATTTAGAAAAGTTGAGTTTGAGTAGTTGTGATATCACGATTGTGACTAAAACAAATACTATGATTACTAAAAAAACTAGTGAGAGTGTATTACAAATCTGCGGGATTTTACGCTCATTGACAGAATTTAAAAAAAAAATTGTACACCTACTATTTTTGTGACTTCTCAGAAAGATATTAAATATATAGAAATGCTTGATATTGTTACTATAATTATTAATATTTATTTAGTGGTAATTGCCACCCTTGATCAGTCTTTGTTTAGGTACCACCTATACATATTTATTACTAGCTGTTCGATTTTTATAACTAGATTTTTGTAAATAACTATATTCAGGTTACTGTAAACAGACCTTTTTTTGGTCATGTAAACAGACCTTTTAGTTCTGTCCCTATCATAATATGCTGAGTATTTACACCTGTTCCAGTGACTTGGATGATGCGTTATCAGCTTTATAAATCAGTGTCTATAGGTTCAGTCATAATGCACAGGTCACTTGGTCTCGTGCTCTGTAATAGTTGTTGCACCTGTCGTGTGTTTTGTGTTGACAGAAAAAAACTATCTCTCATTATTAAGTAAACAAAATAGAAACTAAAGTCATCGCGAATATTTTCACATTGTGTCATGTGCGTAACATATATCATGAATAAACTAAATTCTAAAAATAAACAATTATTTGTAGTTGTTTAATACATTTATTTTATTAGGTAAAACAAATTAAAAATGCATTTATTTACATAACCATTAACATCCTGTTTTTGTGAACCAAGTGAACCAAACTTGATATACATCTCATCATAGGGATGTGTCATGTTGAGCGTATGGGTTCTATCTATTCAAGTGTTAATCACCGTGGTCTTTCCCCCTGTTCTCTTTCAGAAAACCATCGACGAGGAAGTTAAGAAACTCCTCGCGTTGAAAGCAGAGTTCAAGGAGAAAACTGGTGGAGATTGGAAGCCGGGCGCTGCGCCAGCTGTGAAACCGAATGTTCCAACCGGTGGAAATGCAGCTGATGATTTAAATGAGAAAATCAAAATTCAAGGAGACAAAATTCGAAAACTGAAAGGTGAAAAGGCTGACAAAGCCAGCATTACAGCAGAAGTAAACACGCTGTTAAGTTTGAAAACTGAATTCAAATCAGTGACCGGTAAAGACTGGAGTCCTGATGCTCAACCAACTACCAAACCTGAACCTCCTGCCAAGTCTTCATCGAAAGCTGATGAGCTGGATAAGAGAATAGCGGAACAAGGAGATAAAGTGAGGAAACTGAAAGGTGAAAAGGCTGATAAAGCCACCATTACAGCAGAAGTAAACGCGCTGTTGAGCTTGAAATCTGAATTCAAATCAGTGACCGGTAAAGATTGGACACCTAATACCCAAACAACAACTCCTGCTATATCTGAAATTCCTGCCAAATCTTCCCCTAACGCCGACGACCTGAACAAGAAAATAGCGGAGCAAGGAGATAAAGTGAGGAAACTGAAGGGCGAAAAAGCTGATAAAGCTACTATATCGGTAGAAGTAAATACGCTTTTAAGCTTGAAAAGTGAATTCAAATCTGTGACCGGTAAAGATTGGACACCTAATACCCAACCAACAACTCCTGCTAAATCTGAAATTTCCGCCAAATCTTCCTCTAACGCCGACGACCTGAACAAGAAAATAACGGAACAAGGAGATAAAGTGAGGAAACTGAAAGAAGTTAAAGCACCCAAAGACGAAATCACCGCTCAAGTGCAAACCTTGCTAACATTGAAAAAAGAGTACAAGGAAGCCACCGGATCTGACTGGAAACCTAGCACTGAGAATAAATCTACCAGCAAGGAAACTCAGGCTCATCCTGTTTCAGTTTCCCAGGCGAAACCTTCAGCTAGTGCTCCGCCAGGCAACGATATTCTCATTCAAATCGCCGCTCAAGGAGACAAAGTGCGAGCTTTGAAATCCGCGAAAGCATCAAAAAACACCATTGACGAGGAAGTGTCCACGCTGAAAACACTGAAACAAAACTACAAGAACGTGACGGGAGTCGAGTGGAAGCCTGAGCTGAAGCCACAAGCCGCCCCCGCTGCAACCGCCCCGCCCCCCGCCGCCGCCGCACCAGCCACCATGGATATAAAAGCTTTACTCACTGAACAAGTGAACGCACAGGGGAATCTGGTCCGCGACCTCAAGACCAGCGGACAAGACAAAGCTGTGGTGGACGAGGCCGTGAAGAAACTGCTTGCGCTGAAAGAAGAATATCTGAGCAAGACGGGAGAACATTTCCCCGCCCAGGGCCGAGCGGGGGGCAAATCTTCCAAACCGAAAGAGACAAAACCCGCTGCACCACCCAAAGAGAAAGCACCCAAGCCTGCCCCTAAAGAGAAATCCCCGAAGGAGGACGATGGTGAAGCTTCCAAGAAGCAAACCCGTCTCGGCATGGAAGCGAAGAAAGAGGAGAATCTTGCAGATTGGTAAGTTCAATTATTAGTAAGATTTTGAATGCATAAAATATTTCAAAGAGAATATGTAATCTCAATAAAGAGTTGTAATCAATAACTATCGGAAATTTTCCGTTTTAAAATTCGTAAAGTGCTATATTTTAGTAAAGTGGAATAAAGGGACTTTTCAGTCTTACCTCGGCAGTATAAACAAGGTATATTCTATTCTATTTTATACCAACATTGACGATTTCCCACCCATCACTCAACACCACTCTCTGATGCCCTCAGGTACTCCCAGGTGATCACCAAGGGAGAGCTGATAGAGTACTACGACGTGAGCGGCTGCTACATCCTGCGGCCAGGGGCTTTCTCCGTGTGGGAGCACATCCAGGCGTGGCTGGACCGCGAGATCAAGCGGCTGGGCGTGAAGAACTGCTACTTCCCCTGCTTCGTGTCCCGCCAGGTCCTCGAGAAGGAGAAGACGCACATTGCGGACTTTGCACCCGAGGTCGCCTGGGTCACCAAGTCAGGCAAGTTGTACATTGTTTTATTTTATTTATTTATTTACACTTTATTTATTTTTACAAAACAATCATCAACAAAGAATTAATAACAATATTTTTTTTTAAAAAAAACTTAGAAGTACATAAATGTACAAAAAAAAATAATAATAAAATATCAATATTAATTTTTAATTACAATTGTTTTGTAATCCGGGGCGAAGTTAATGCCGTAGGCATTCTCTGCCACTGAACCCCGGCATTATATTATTTCTACTTCAACCGAGTATTATCACAGGACACAATTAGAAAGGGACACAGAATCCTAACAAGAAAGGCTAGCTTGCAGTTCCCCGAGGATTTAATCGCTTGTAAAGATTTTTTTTTATTTACATTTTATAAATACTTTTTAATCTATATATATAAAATCCATTTACATTCATTCATAATCAACGCAGAGCCTAAACGGCTGGGCCGATTGACTTGAAATTTGGCAGGAAGCTTTTCCTTATGATGTAGAGGCGTACTAAGAACGGATTTTTTGAAGGAAACAGGGGTTCTCAACTTATGGCCAAAAATTAACATTTATTCATAATCAACGCAGAGCCTAAACGGCTGGGTCGATTGACTTGAAATTTGGCAGGAAGCTTTTCCTTATGATGTAGAGGCGTACTAAGAACGGATTTTTTTGAAGGAAACAGGGGTTCTCAACTTATGGTTAAAAATTAACATTTATTGATAATCAACGCAGAGCCTTAACGGCTGGGCCGATTGACTTGAAAATTTGCAGGAAACTTCTCCTTATGATGTTGGGGCGTACTAAGAACGGATTTTTTGAAGGAAACAGGGGTTCTCAACTTATGGTTAAAAATTAACATTTATTGATAATCGACGCAGAGCCTTAACGGCTGGGCCGATTGACTTGAAAATTTGCAGGAAACTTCTCCTTATGATGTTGGGGCGTACTAAGAACGGATTTTTTGAAGGAAACAGGGGTTCTCAACTTATGGCCAAAAACTAACATTTATTTATAATCAACGCAGAGCCTAAACGGCTGGGCCGATTGACTTGAAAATTTGCAGGAAGCTTCTCCTTATGATGTAGGGGCGTACTATGAACGGATTTTTTGAAGGAAACAGGGGTTCTCAACTTATGGTTAAAAATGAACATTTATTGATAATCAACGCAGAGCCTTAACGGCTGGGCCGATTGACTTAAAATTTTGCAGGAAGCTTTTCCTTATGATGTAGGGGCGTACTAAGAACGGGGTTCTCAACTTATGGCCGAAATTAGTCATTTTTAGCGTGTTGTCAGATTCTCAAAAAGGGTTGAGCTGAATGACTTGAAATTTGGCAGACAACTTCTTTCAGTGATGAAAAAGTTTACTGTGAAAGGATTTTTCGAAGATAACAGGGGTCCTCAACTTATGGACAAAGGTAGACATTTTTAGCGTCTTGCAAGATTCTCAAAACGGTTGAGCCGAATGACTTGAAATTTGGCAGACAGCTTTTTTTGTGATGTAGGGGAATAATAAGAAACAAATTTTAAAAGAAAATAGGGTTTCTCAACTTATGGTCAAAATTAGATTTCATCAGAGGTTCCCCATAAATGTGTCCGTCGAAATTCTTTTTATGATGTAGGGGTGTACTAACAAAATAATCTGTTCTTATAAATGCGAGCTCATGTCACTCATTAATGTAGGTATTACCGTTTCTCCGTACTGGTAAGCTAAAATTGTATAGGTAACTAAGTTCCTTCTGATCTATGTATCCAATATAGCGGTATAATCTTTTTCTCATATCATTTACATAATTATATTCGTAAGAAATATAAAAATAAAGTACCTCAGTATAAACAGTATAAACAGAAACATAAAAGCCTACCTATTTACTTCATTATTACGTCAGTGTACTTAGCATCAAATAATGTTTAGGCACAATTTGAGAACTGCTGCTTCGAAATTCGTTGAAAAGCATCGAGACAAAGTAGGTATCAAGCCAGCGTCGATGGCATGTTGAATACACCGGTTCCCTTCAGAACACCGAAGTTAAGCGACATCCAGCGAGGTTAAGACTTGGATGGGTGACCATTCAAATTCTAATTCTCGTGACGCTGGCTTTTCCCGGCCCTACTCAGGCTGGGTGAGGTCAATGTGAGTAGCAGGTTTGTGAGTTTCCTGCGAATGGAGGGTAAAACCCCCGTCGTGATATGACCATGGCAGTTAGAAGCGACGTTAAACCCCACAAAAAAAAAGTAGGTATCTATGCACTAGACTAGAGGAGAGGGGAAAGTTCAAAAACACTTTCTGACATAGGCTCTGTAATACACTGCGTAGCTTTTCATTTTGATTCTCTAGCCAGTTAACACTTTGATACGAGATAAAAGTCATCTGGACTAAAATTGAATTTTTCTTTCTGGAGCTTGCTTTTGTTTTTCCTCTTGGCCATGCCTTAACTAAAATGTGGCCATGCCTTGGCCACGCGAAGCGGGCGTAGCCCGCTAGTTTTTTAATATTCTTTTTCTTTGTCATGACGTTGTGAACATACTTCATGTATCAAATGTACAATAAAAACAATCTTACTTACTTCCTTCTCATGATGGTTGACCGCACATAGAAATATGTGATTCAGAACAAGGGAACTTTGCAACCATTCTCTATCCAACTCTTAATTGGAATTTATTACCTTTTTAATCAATATTAATTAATTGGATAGGTGACTCGGACCTGGCTGAGCCCATAGCTATTCGACCCACCAGTGAAACAGTGATGTATCCCTCCTACGCCAAGTGGGTTCAAAGCTACCGGGATCTGCCCATCAAGCTGAATCAGTGGAACAATGTGGTGAGTGATGGCCTTCCCTAGCCTGCACACTTTTAATCATAGCAAATGATAGTTGTATTGGCAATCAGGATAATAAGACAACTTTTAGGGCGAAATGAATAGACAAATTCTGTATCACAAGTCATTTCTAAGTGTCGATTTTCCCTATCTTACACAGTACGCAATTCGTGACTTAGCGCAACAGAGGTATTACAAAAACATCTATTAATTCCGCCCTTAATTTTCCGCACCATATTTACTTTGATTTTCAATCAAATTCGTCCAATTACATTTTTTTTTTTTTTTTTGATTTCTTTGAATCTTTGAAAATATTTCAGTTCAAAGTTGGCAAAAGGAATTTTTTAGATATACGAGTATTGTCGTGTTTAGACTGGGCCTGTCCCTATCACATGTTACTATGTAAACTGCATTATCTGGTTGATCTAATAATAATAAATAAATCATTTGTTTTATATTTTTTTTTTTTTTTACAGAGGGCCTATCCTAAGCCATTTTTATTTGGCTTCTAATATCATCATGGAAATTCGTAGGGACACTTTTTTTCTTCAAAGTTCAAGTGCCCTGTTGCACCCCTATAAAAGATAATAAATTAAGCTCTTATTTTATATTTCAGGTGCGCTGGGAGTTCAAGCACCCTCAACCATTCCTCAGAACTCGAGAGTTCCTGTGGCAAGAAGGGCACACAGCCTACGCAACATTCGAGGAGGCGAATGAAGAAGTGTTCAAAGTGCTTGGTGAGTTCCAGAGAGGGTACCTTTGAGGGTGTGCAATATTTCGAGGGGTGCAATAGTTCTAAAAAGAAGGACGCAGCACATAGGCATTTCTTTAAGAAAAGACCTCCAGTACTAACGCAATGTACCTTTGAGGGTCAACATGGAAACTTGTTTCTCATTTCATAATATTTATACATATATCTAATAATAATTCCAATGGAATTATTATTAGATAATAATAATTGGCGGCTCGTCGGGTGAAGACACTGAAGACATTTTCACCTAATTTTGAACAGTGAAAACACTACTAAAACACTACTAGTGAAAACACTACTATGCCATAATCCCTTGAACATGGCACAATTGATCCAACTCAAAGAAAAAAAAAAAAAAAGAGTAAGTTTTGTGTAAAATAGATCAATGCTGCTTAACATTTCATGTTACTTTCCAAGGAGAACACCAAATGTGAAGACAATTCACAATTGTCTTCACTTGTCCTTGAATCAACCAATCAGAGTTGAGTATTTCCAAGTAGGTATCATGAAATATTAGGCAAGAACTATATCTATGTAATATGCTACTGAGGACAGTCTTCAGTTGTATTCAGTTTACATTATCTACACGACCTCATACGAAATGTCACGAAGCCACAAACCATGTGCGATGTCATGTGTTTTTGATATTAACATTGTTGCCAGTAGCATTATGCCAGACCTAGGGAACCAGTCAATGATTTAGCCTCCCATATCTAGCACAATCTTGTAATATTAAAAATAATAATAATAATAATAATAATAACGTAGGCGTTAGGAAAGCAGGATTTTTTGTCAGGAATTTTGGATATTATTTCTCATTTTTTGGGTTCTAGTTTTGTACATAGTTCCTAAACGATAGCCGATACCAATAAATTTTAACTACTTATGTATCTTGTCAACTATAGTCTTAAAAAGGACATCTCGATTGAAGTTAAATCTCGGAAATAATTTTATTATTTAATGTAGGTACCGAAATTGAGCCAAATAAGATAATCTGGTATCTAGTTGTTCCAAGAAGTTTTTAAATAGGGACAATAGTGGTCTTGTTTAAGATCCTGACTATGGAACCACTTTAAAAAAAATCATGAAATTAGACGTGTTGAAATGAAATTCTCAAGAGAAAATTCTGTTCAGGCGGTGTAGTATTATTTTTTAAAATAAATAAATACGTCTTACATGATTTGAGGGATTTCTTTAAATTTAAAATATAGCTCTTGAAGTTTGTAGAAATTTAGCTATGAAATTAACTTGGCAACATTGTATCTCTTATCTTTAGAATGTAAACAAAACTTTTTGCGCACTTTTTTAAATTTTATTAGATTATTTTCAAATCTTTTCAACGGTAATCAAGTGACTTTTAATTGGTGTAACTAGTTAATAAAGTTATTTCCCAGTATTTGATACAGGATAGAAACATTATTCCTACCTGATCTGACCTGTGCTTTCATAATAAGTTGAATATGAAGTAGCTGTACTTCTTTCAGTGTCAGAAATAACATTATAATTATGCAGGTTGCAGGTAGCTAAGCACACAGCTTCCAGTGAAGTACTTAAAATTATAAGGCAATACCTATCTGTGTTTTTCATAAATAGTCATTTAAACATCAATGGTAACACAAATTTAAGCTGATTTTATATTTGTAGTAAGTATGTTTTCTTAGATTTATTTTGTAATCTGGTGGTGGATTTTTTTCCAGTTTTGGATTGTAATTTTTAGTCTTCAACTAACTTTCTTTCCTTCCCAGTTCTAACCCCTCTTTAAAACGTTGTACCTACCTATCTACTGAGGTATAGGTAATCCTAATATTTTTATTTTAATTCCTTTTTACCAACTTTTAGTTAATATTTTTTATTAAGATGAATAAATATTTTTTATTAAGATGAATAATTAATAACAATATTTCAAAGAAACAATGAGATTCCCACAAAATCATGGGGTTCAAACATTAAAAGTAACCCCATTCAGATTAAGAAGTAATGAGGATAAGAAAGATATTATGATTACTGGATGTCCAATTTCTCCAATTACTATAACCACCACTAAAAAAGTAAAGCAAATGCCTGCCCCACAGCCATACAGTTCAAGCCTGAATGGTTTATGAAAAATGAATGGCTGTGTACCAGCTCAAGTGTTGACAAATTGTTCTGCTGGCCTTGTTTATTTATTAAGTACCAAGTGTTCTCCAAAAAAAGTACCTATAAAAACTTATATGATGCAAAACTGGTATGAGAGAAAATCATGCTCTGCAGGGAAACAGCCATAATTTACAATGGGCTGTGTTTATGAGACCATAAGAACTAAGATCTGATAAATTAATAATTTTATTTTTTCAATACTTCTGGGTATAATTTGTCTTCACCTAGTCTTGAAGTCAGGAGCCGCCACTGAATTCCATGTCAATTTTAGGCTTGTCTTAGCAAATATTTTTCAGGGCAAGTTTGTAATATCCGCCATTGATCTATTTCGAAGCAATAGAGAGGGTCATAGTTGTGTAAATTTTGCAATTTATTAGAAGAAGTTTATTTTATTAGAATAAAATATTATTTAAAATGCTTTTTCCTTTGTGTTATTATGTCACAATTTTAGTGGGTAGCGCAGAATCATAGGACTTTTACCACTTTAATATACAATATCTTCTTTTTTCGTCTATGATTCCGCTACTGGTCGCTGCTTCACAATCAAGCACCTACTCATTTTTCCTCACGAAGTATGAGTGGACCCCGAACATCCAAGTATATAGCAGAAAAATTCCTGCTCCTCTTGGGATCGAACCCAGGTCACCATGCGTGCAATGCCTAGCGCGCTAACTCACTCTGCCATGGCGACTACTATAAAATATTATTAATAGTTTCACTAAAGTGTTAGTTCATGCATTGGTATCACCCTTGCAATCAGGTTCTCTTGTATGGAAGTAGTACATACTTATGTTTTGTTTCAGATCTATACGCCAGGGTGTACACAGATCTCCTTGCCGTCCCTGTAGTGAAGGGTAGGAAGACAGAGAAAGAGAAGTTCGCTGGGGGAGACTTCACGACGACAGTGGAAGCTTTCATCTCTGCTAGTGGGCGTGGCATCCAGGTAGGAAGCTGAGTTTTAGACTCGTTGTTGTTATTTTGGCCACGCACCAACGCTGGACCCTCTCCGGGATTTCACTAGCTTGCCTTTGCTCTATGAAATCAACCATCGTGAGAACATGTCCCGGTAGCTCAGTGGTAAAGGCGGCACTCTGTGAATCCGGAGATTCCAGAGGTCGTGGGTTCGAAACCCAGCCGGAACATGACAAGTTATCCTCCCGTTTGGGATTTTTACCACGTAATAATATGTCTTGGGCTTACTGCTGGAATAATGGGACTTTAGTAGTTTCGAGTTGTATATAAATAAGGCGATATTAATAGCCGTTAGGTTGAAAGCTTTATCAAGGTACTATTTCCCCTACTGTCGCTGTGACTTGGGACACAAGGAGCAAGAACTTTCTTCTTTTCTAATGAAATAAACCCTACCCTAGCCAGAGTCGATGGCACGTTGAATGCACCGGTTCTCGTAGGATCACCGAACTTAAGCAACGTCCAGCGAGGTGAAGACTTCGTGATGCTGGCATTCCGGCTCATCCTAGGCTAGGTGAGGTTAATGTGGGTAGCAGGTTTGTGAGTTTCCTGCGAATGGAGGGTAACACCTCCGTCATTATACAGGGTGGACCAAAAAAACGTTTACACCCGTTAATGGTAGATTACTGACGACATTTCTAGGACGGATCTCCAATCCGTTTTTTCGGATTCGCCTTTATAACTGCACAAAGTGATTTTTTGCAACTTTCTGAAAAAGTCCGACTTTGGCTTATTTTTCAGGTCAGAACTTTTTTCCTGTTTAAGATGAGTTGATTCTGAACAATTCTGCAGAAAGCCAACAAAATTTCGATGTTTCTAGCTACACCACTTTGTTTTTTACGGTTTGATTTGGCATCTTTTTTGACACCTGAATAGAAAAAAAATTCTCATGTAAATTTTTTACACTTTGAAACACTCAAGATTTGCCCGAGCAAATTTTGGCACAGACATGGGCAAGTTTGATAAAAGTTGGCGGCCGTCCCGAGGATGCTAAAAAATAATTTTACGATTTTTTATCACGTGATCTTCTGGGTAAACAAACCAGGTAAGTCTCAAAAAATGATGTTCAAAATCTTAAAAGTGTTGACCGTGTAGGGTCGTCTTGTACTCAAAGAGTAATTAGCTATTTATGTCTGATAATTATTTTCCTTGGAATTAATTAAAGGCCAGTCAAATGAATGATTGTTTGTTTCTCGATGATAGTTTTCAAGCATATTTTTCTGCATTCTATGAAATTTTATCTTTAAACTTCTTGAGTTTTTTTAGTACAAATTACATAATTATTATTATTCGGATGCTGAAATGGCAGATACGCATTTAGCATATGGAGTTGCCAACAGGAACATTTGGGATCACGTGAAAAACATAGTTTACGAAATCTGGTAGCAAGAATCCTGTTGGCATTCGATGACCTGACAGAAGAACCTGGAATCTTCCGCAACATTCGACGGAACATGATGAAGAGGTTCAACCTTTGCATCCAGGAAGGTGGACGCCACTTCCAACAGTTCCTCTAAGGGAATTGAGAAGGGAGAGAGAGAGAGAGAGAGAGAGAGAGAGAGAGAGAGAGAGAAAGAGAGAGAGAAGCAGATAACGAAAGAGACATAGAGAGAGAAAGGCAAGAAGGTTCTGAGTTAGAACTAAGGTACTAAAGTCAAAATTGGTTTCAAAAATTTGTGTGAGGAGAATCCATAGTGTGTACTATGGCTAAATAAAAAATGGCAACAGTCTTTTTTATTTTGTAGTCATGAATTTTTTGCTGGCTCTGGCGTTCGGACCGGGTGGACTAGCTTACCACTGAGCTAATCGTGCGCGTCTAATCGTTTCTCATTGAACATACTAACACAAAATGTTTTTTTAAATACCTTTTTGTTTATATCAAAACAGTATAAAACATAATAAAGACTGCAAAAGTTTATTAATTTTACAAAATATTATCTTGTTCTTTTCAAGACTTCTATTAAGAGTTGGCAATCGGTAAATATTTGTTATTTAATTAGTATTGTTTATGATATAAGAACCTACCTACATATTTACCTGGATTTATTTCATAAACTCTATTTTCGTTTGGAAAATTCGCTAGTTTTTTTTCTCTCGTAGGGAAGCATAAGAAAAACCATCCTTACATTATCAAGGCAGTCTCTCAATGGCTTACATGAATAATAATTATGTGTATTGTGATACCAATAGTATCTGATAGAACTCAATTTACAGATGGTATTACCCCCAAAAAACCATAAGTTGTTGGTGTTACAACAGGTCAGATACAGGTATGAATAAAATATTCCATCAGATTTTTTTGATAGTTAAAATAATATTGACCGTCAAGAATTGAACCTCGGTCATGCGACTACCACTCTTAGCACTACCACATCTAGCTAACACCACTGACAATCTGAGAAGCACGAAATTTATCATTTGAATTTTCCTAAACTGGCTGATGAAGGCATGTGAGACCGCGGTATTCAAAAAAAGCAATGTAAACAATTTTTGTAAACAATACAAGACGCCCTTACACAGTCTACAGCTAGAAAACTCTTAGGATTTTTGAAGAGTTTTTGGCAAACATCTAATAATTTTCCCAGAAGATCACGTGATAAAAAATCGTAAAATTATTTTTTAGCATCCTCGGGGCGGCCGTCAACTTTTATCAAACTTGCCCATGTCTGTGCTAAAATTTGTTCGGACAAATGTCGAGTGTTTTATTTAGTAAAAAAGTTTTTTTGGGTGTTTTTTTCTGTTCAGGTGTAAAAAAATATGACAAACCAAATCGTAAAAAACAAAGTAGTGTAGCTAGAAACATCGAAATTTTGTTGGCTTTCTGCAAAATTGTTCAGAATCAACTCATCTTAAACAGGAAAAAAGTACTGACCTGAAGAATAAGCCAAAGTCGGACTTTTTCGGAAAGTTGCAAAAAATCACTTTGTGCAGTTACGAAGGCGAATCGGAAAAAACGGATTGCAGATCCGGCCTGGAAATGTCGTCAGTAATCTACCATTAACGGGTGTAAACGTTTTTTTGGTCCACCCTGTATATGACCATGCAGTTGAAAGCGACGCTAAACCATAAATACTTCCACCCTGTGAAGAGTAAAAGTTTCTGTTTTATTTCAGGGAGCCACCTCTCACCACCTGGGTCAGAACTTCTCCAAGATGTTCGACATAGTGTTTGATGATCCTGACACGGGAGAGAAGAGGTTTGTGTTCCAGAACTCGTGGGGGATGACCACCCGGACCATAGGTGAGTCCGCTAGGTTTAAACAAAAACCTCAAGATAAATTTACCATGTATTCCCATTCATTTCTAACCGTTTCTTTCCTTTTTTTTTAGGCTTTAATAGCAGGATTCTCAAATTGCTTGAGCTCTTCCACCCAACCATTTGTTGCTGACTAGTAGTCAGCAACAAATTTTCTTTTTTCTGACAGGTCATTCATAACTCTTATGTCAAGACCATTCGTCAAAAAATAAATAAATAGAAGTCCAACAAGTTGAATTTTAATATTAGAAACTGACCGGAACTTGTGGATTTGAATGTTTTCTATGAATTTTGTGTTGATATTTCATACTAATTTAACACTAAAGAAAAAATGGCTGAAATAGCCAAGAATGATCTATTTTTTTCCTCTACTGAATCTCAAATTTTCACCTCATTGTTTCTAGTAAATGTAATTGATCTGAATAAATTCTCATATTTTTTGTTGCGTTGGATAAAGAATTGTTCATGATTATTTTTTATATCTTAGTATTATCTTTTATTCTAATGAATACACTTTTGTTAAGTCTGAATTGTAAATTTCAGTGAATCTGCAGATTTTCTACAGCTTTAGTTATGAAATAATATTAGATCAACTTCTGGTACTTCTATTTTTGGAGTTCAGATTTCCATCACAAAGTAATAGCATGAAGAAATACATTTTTTATGAATTCGTCGTTTTCCAGGTGTTATGATAATGGTACACGCTGATAACCAAGGCCTGGTACTTCCACCCAAAGTTGCTGCTGTGCAGGTATGATTAGCGAACAATTTTTTTTTTTTTTTTTAATATTGACAGTATAATTCCACCTATTTTCATAAAAGTTCTCCTTGTGGGGTATTAAACAGAAAATTTACAATGCTAAACTTCCGTTACAACTCGTAATTTTAATAGTCCTTTGTCACAAATACTGTGGGTGGCTATTTTAGTCAGTGATCATCTTAAATAATACCATCCTTCGTCGTTGTGACCACTAGTTTGGCAGAAGGGGTCGTGAGAACATATCCCCTGTGAACAGAATTTTCCAACAGCAAAAATACTTCCGAGTAATTAACAAACAATTCTGTCCCGGTAGCTCAGTGGTAAAAACGTCACTCTGTGAATCCAAAGATTCCAGAGGTCGTGGGTTCGAAACCCAGCCGGGACATGACAAGATATCCTTCCATTTGGGATTTTTACCACATAATAATACGTCTTGGGCTTACTGCTGAAAAATGGGACTTAAAGGGCGGAATTAATAGACGTTTTTGTAATACTTCTGTGGCGCTAAGTCACGGATTGCGTACTGTGTAAGATAGAGAAAACCGACACTTACCAACGACTTAAGTTATTGATGTTGTCTATTAATTCTCCCCTAATAGTCCTCATCGGGCAGTATAAACAAGGCGATATTATTATTATTTCCTACCCAACACTAAAGTAGTTGAGGAACTAAAGTTAAAGCCATGCCCCAGACATTTAAGATGTCTATCGACATGGTCGAGCATCGCCGACTACTACCCGGCTGATTCTAGCTCTTGTTTGTGTATCCCCAGGTAGTTATTGTGCCTTGCGGAGTCAACCAGAAGCTCAGTGAGGCGGATAGGCAAAACCTGACCAGCACTTGTAAGCAATTGGAGGACAAGTTGAATGAGAACGACATCAGAACAGAAGGAGATTACAGGGATAACTACTCTTCGGGATGGAAGTTCAACCACTGGGAGCTCAAGGTAAAACAGTGGCGCGTAGCTAGACCTACATTTCGGGGCGGGGGGGCGGGGGGGCTCAGAAATCTCGCCTAATGTATATTCCATCTTTGCTGGGGTTTCTTGGAAATTTCGGAGGGAGGGGGGGTTGTCCCCAAACCCCCCCCCCCTGGTGGCTACGCCACTGGATAAAAATAAACTAGACAGTATGATATGGGGTGAAACCATTAGGTCTTTCGTAATAACTCTGTGGCTCTCGAGCGTAGATTTTACATATTGTCACAAATGTCACATAGAAAGTAAAAGAACTGAGTGGCACTTGTAAACCCAATTTTGTCTAACAATGCCGCCTTTTGTTAAGTTACTTTAACAATTTTTGTATTACTATTATTATACAGTACCTACGAGTATACTCGAAAAATAACTAATCAAAAAAGTGGAGAATAAATAGTACATATTATCTTTCCAAAATATTTCAAAAGTAACTGTAGAGTAGTCCCAATGCCAATGCCAAAAAAAAAAAAAAAAAAAAAAAAAAAAAAACGGTAGAGTACTTGTTCCGGACACAGCCAATTTCCTGCCACTCTTGATTTCAATTCTGTTGTTAAAAATAAAAACGCTGATGTAAGCTATGTTGCTGCACTGACAGGGTATTCCAGTGAGGATTGAGCTGGGGCCCAAGGACATGAAAACAGAACCAGTTCGTAGCTGTGAGGCGGACACAGGGGAGAAGATCACCATGAGGAATGAATCTGCGGTGGAGAGCATTGGACAGCTCTTGCAGACCATTCAGTCGTCCATGTATGACAAGTAAGTAGCAGGGAAATAGTACGCGGTGTTTTTGTAAAAGGCCTATTTTTCTTTTGGATTGAAAAAGAAATTCCAGGTTCGACATTTCCAAATATTTTCCATTTTTATTCCAAGGTCAACTTCACCACATTCGTAAAAGAAAAATGCGTTTCAGTACTTTTAAAGATTAACAATGGACTTCCTTTAAAAGAACTGGAAGCAAGAATTTTCTACTTCCATTTTGGGTAACTTTGGAAGAGGAAATTTTTCCTCTTCCAAAAGAAAAATGACTTGCTTCCAGGTTGGTTCATTTTATTCCCGTTTCGTTAACTTGGATTAGAAAGAAAAATACGGCTTAAGATTATGTGAATGTTGCCATTTACATTTAAACTTTTTGGTTGAGAAAATGTTATATTACTATACAATATTTTCCAGATTTTCCGTATAAATCACACTTCTTCTAGATTTTCAGTATCTCTCCTAAGAGAGTGACACAAGTACCCAAAAGACTGTTAGAGTAAAGGCACTTTTTAGTCTTATTCTTGAAAGATAAACAGAGTATTGTATTTTGTAACCAACAAATAAAATCTTTTTTTGTAATACGGATGATACGTAAATGACAAGAACATCATGTACCTCGGATTACCACTCGGACACAGGGACTACTAATTTTAGGAGTACTCGGGGTAGTTTGTCTTAAATAAAGCAGAGTTTTCATTTCAAATTTCTTTTTATACTCTCAGAGCCAAACAAGATCTGGATACCCACCTGGTGAAAACCAAGAAATGGCCGGAGTTCACAGGTAACCTGGACAAGGGCAACATTATCCTGGCTCCGTTCTGTGGACAAGAGTCATGTGAGGATCGGATCAAACTGGAGAGTGCCAGGTATGAGAGTCTCTTCTTCTACAACCAATAATAAAACTTTTTTTATTACACATTCTCTCTTTCACTTTCTTTTTTTTAACTAACGGGCTTGGCCCAATATTTATGAATACAGTTGAACAAACAATTGATACATTTTAAAAAAAGAAATACCTATTAAAAAAAAGAAATGAAACTTAAAATAAAAGATTAAAATATTACATGAAACCCAACTATCAAAATTTAATGCTCTAAAGTACTGATATGAAACTTACTTGCAGTCGGCATTGCTTGACCTTTTCCTCATGGTTGAAGCTATTTGGTTCTGGCACCTTTTTTTCACATTTTAGGGCTGTATAAGTGTATACTATTTGTAACAGCAACCCTGTTAGGGCGCTCACTGTTTGTGTTATTATATTTGAGCCATCCACATTATCCTTATCCAGCCTGAGTACGGCCGAAAATACCTGCCTTTCGTGTTCGGAGGGAACAGAATCTTCCGTCCGAAAAGTTTGGCCAACTCGGGATCGAACTCAGGATCTCTGGACCATGGACAGTAGTCACAACCAATACACCACGTAGTTTGGCTACTAACATTTTTATTTATAAAAAACTAGCGGGCCGAGGCATGGCCGTGCGGAGAAATAGCGGTGAAAGCAAAAAATCCTTTTTCGCTTATGGCAGGTGTTGTAGTGGGAATTTCGAAATCCCGTCTTATTGCACATCTAGACTATAAGACAAAGCTACCTACCAAATTTCAGCTTCCTAGGACTTACCAGTTCGGAGAAACAGTGATGAGTGAGTGAGTGAAACTCTCTTTTACAAGTATAGATTGAAACAAGCTTTATTTACATTTTTTTGTATACAATGAACATGGTAATAAGTTATGAAGTAAATATGAACAAAGCCTGATCAAAGTTAGTGATAATGCCTTTGCCATCCTCTTCCAACATGGTTAGAGATCATCAAAATATTTTTTATGGTGTACAAACGACACTACAAAATAGTACGAAAATAACAAGGAAATATATTTAGTAATTTCGTGTTGTTCCCTTTTTGTTTGGTGTTGCAGGGACGACGCCAATGCGGAGCCTGGGGCTCCCGCCATGGGGGCCAAGAGCCTGTGCATACCTTTCCAACAGCCTGAGGAGGGCATCGCCCCATCCGACAAATGTATTCATCCGGCTTGTAAAAATCCACCCAAGTTCTTTACTCTCTTTGGTCGAAGCTACTAAACTCTCTGGTGCTATTGACCAGCGAAATGAGTCTCAACTTAAAATATTTAGGTTGGAAAAGTACTCATATACAGTGGCGTAGCCAGGGGGGTCCAAAAAAACCCAGCAAAGATGGAATATACTTTAGGCGAGATATCTGAACCCCCCCCCCCCTCAAATCCCATTAAACCACCCCCCCCCCCCCCAAATTTAGGTCTATTAGCTACGCCACTGCTCATATACTCTTCGAAAGAGAATTTTTAGTTGAGAAATGTCACTTCTTCATATTTCCCCTCCCATTTAGAATATATTGTGAAGAAGAAGTAAATTTAAATAGTTAAAGAAAATGATCTATCGAAATCAGGCATTTACTGCTATAGAACCATTTTTCATTATGTATCAAATGAAAGTTTAAAAACAATAACCCGTTTCCGAATCAGTCCGTTTTATTTCACATAAGTCATTTTATACTTGTAACTTTTTAAAAAAATAAATTCATTAAATTTTACTTTGTTTTACTACGTTCATTTTGTTTCTTTTTTATCAGTAGAAATTCTAAACGAGAGTTTTGTAACCCAATTGTAAGAATTTAAAATTTTAGGACTGAATTTTATGATTCATACTATCATCCTGTTATAAAACTGGCACTATGAAGTCTAACTTTTTGACTATTCAAGTAGTAATAATGCTTAAAGGTGATAAAACAACAATCAACAGGAGCCTGTTTATTTTTTACTTGCCATAATAAAAAAAAATACCTAAAAAAATCGAACGCGTAACATACTCGTACACATGCAGTCTCCTCATGTGATATCCCTTGTCTTTCCTACTTAGGATTAGAGAAAACAGGGTAGGGTGAGAATGTCTTTATCCTGTGCACTGATGTGTGGCTACGTTACCAAGGTAACATAAACAAAACATTGTTTTCCTTATGCACATGAGATAGGTAAAAAATCTTAGTAGACGTGAAATTTGCCGGATTATTTTTTGTTTATATTTTTGTTTTGAGTAAGGTAATACTGGAATACTACAAAGATGTTTTGTTATTTCCTTCAGTAATAAACCACAAGATTTCATTTTTTTCTATGTAACTGAAGACATCGTGGAATATTATAAATATGGGGTAAGTAAAACATTTAGTTATTAATAAAATTTAAGCCTTTAACTATAGTATGTGAACATTGAAACCCTGAGAATGTACCTTTAACCTCAGAAACTAGTTAATATAGGCTGTATTTTGTATCTATATAAGTAGGTCATAACACTCTTAACTTTCTCAAGAAGTTACATATCTAGTTTTACACTCTTATTAATAGTACCTATGTAATGTATTATGTAACTGACCTCAGTAGCTTGATCGATAAAGTTGTGGACTTGTAACCTGGAGGTCGGTGGTTCAAGTCCGAGTTTCAGCGTAGATTTAGTAAAGAGAGTTCAAGTAGTTGGGATATCACAAAAGTGCTTAACACAAATTAAAAAAAAAAAAATAATATATTATGTATTTCAGATCCGAAAGTCTTAGAGATATCGCCATTCAAATATCACGTCAAGGTAAACACTCATCATCCGGTTTAGAGATACAGAGGATAGACATTCAATCCCAGGAAAGAACATTACTTCTTGTGGGAACCAAGGGAGTGGTTAGTATCCAACATTTGATCTCGTCAGTGTAAGTTTTCCTGGAATTGTACGGTAATTTTACCAAGGGCCATCTTGCATCATTTTTTTCTACCATTTTATCTAAACAATTCGGACTCTTTCACCGATAGAGATAATTTTGCCCATTGATCTTATCATTGAATTAATATTTCAGGGAAAATCAAGTTTGATATTTAGATTTCTAGAAAAGAATGACACACCCAAACCTACGCTTGCTCTGGAGTATATCTATGCGCGAAAATCTGGAAAGACTGTGGTAAGTTACTCACTTATCTAAAAACTTCTTTTCTATGTTCATCTAACAAAAATTTCACCTGAAGAAAAATAATATTACCTATTATTGTGTGCATCTCATTGTATGTTCCTTAAGCACTTATGAGTGCATGTATTTGACCTACTATTTTGTGAGATATGTATGTATCTCAGTATAGGCGTTTTATAATTTTCTAACGTTGAACTTTATTATAAAATCACTTCTCTTCTATCAGATGATTCAGAGGATAGATAGCTGTTGTTTCGACAGAGCACAATTGGGAGTTAACAGTAGCTGCTGTTTCATAGCTGCGGAATGATGAAAGCTGTGGATTCCTTTTTTAATATGAGTGTTTTTTTTTCGTAGCCATGAAACAGTTGCTACTTTAGAGGCTTATGGTCTGTGTTGTAGCTTGTCCATCCCATAGTATGCCTCCCCTCTGATGGACGAGAAGTGACACAATACTTCCCATTTAGGTGCTGGGTCAACAGGAGCGCACCAGAAGTTATCTTACAAACAATAATTGTAACCAAATTGAGATTACAAATTTTTGTCGGCAGGGGGGTTCGAAATCGGGACCTTCCGCATGGCAAGCGAGTGCTTAACCACTAAGCTAATCGCGCGCTCAGTGAATAATAAAATTCCTAGTCCAGAAACCATTATACAGGGTGGACCAAAAAAACGTTTACACCCGTTATTGGTAGATTACTGACGACATTTCCAGGCCGGATCTGGAATCCGTTTTTTCGGATTCGCCTTTATAACTGCACAAAGTGATTTTTTGCAACTTTCTGAAAAAGTTCGACTTTGGCTTATTCTTCAGGTTAGAACTTTTTTCCTGTTTAAGATGAGTTGATTCTGAACATTTCTGCAGAAAGCCAACAAAATTTCAATGTTTCTAGCTACACTACTTTGTTTTTTACGGTTTGGTGTGGCATCTTTTTTGACACCTGAATAGAAAAAAAATTCTCATGTAAATTTTTTACACTTTGAAACACTCAAGATTTGCCCGAGAAAATTTTGACACAGACATGGGCAAGTTTGATAAAAGTTGGCGGCCAACCCAAGGATGCTAAAAAATAATTTTACGATTTTTTATCACATGATCTTCTGGGTAAACAAGCCAGGTAAGTCTCAAAAAATGATGTTCAAAATCTTAAAAGTGTTGACCGTGTAGGGTCGTCTTGTACTCAAATAGTAATTAGCTATTTATTTCTGATAATTATTTTCCTTGGAATTAATTAAAAGCCAGTCAAATGAATGATTGTTTGTTTCTCGATGATAGTTTTCAAGCATATTTTTCTGCATTCTATGAAATATTATCTTTAAATTTCTTGAGTTTTTTTAGTACAAGTTACATTATTATAATTCGGATGCTGAAATGGCAGATACGCATTTAGCATATGGAGTTGCCAACAGGAACATTTGGGATCACCTGAAAAACATAGTTTACGAAATCTGGTAGCAAGAATCCTGTTGGCATTCGATGACCTGACAGAAAAACCTGGAATCTTCCGCAACATTCGACGGAACATGATGAAGAGGTTCAACCTTTGCATCCAGGAAAGTGGACGCCACTTCCAACAGTTCCTCTAATGGAATAGAAAAGGCAGAGAGAGAGAGAGAGAGAGAGAGAGAGAGAGAGAGAGAGAGAGAGAGAGGCAAAGAGCGAAAGAGAGAGAGAGAGAGAGAGGGGAAAGGCAAGAAGGTAGAGGAAACAGTTCTGAGTTAGAACTAAGGTACTAAAGTCACCATTGGTTTCAAAAATTTGTGTGAGGAGAATCCATAGTGTGTACTGTGTACTATGGCTAAATAAAAAATGGCAACAGATTTTTTTTTTTTTTAGTCATGAATTTTTTGCTGGCTCTGGCGTTCGGACCGGGTGGACTAGCTTACCACGCGTCTAATCGTTTCTCATTGAACATACTAACACAAAATGTTTTTTTAAACACCTTTTTGTTTATATCAAAATAGTATAAAACATAATAAAGACTGCAAAAGTTTATTAATTTTACAAAATATTATCTTGTTTTTTTCAAGACTTCTATTAAGAATTGGCAATCGGTAAATATTTGTTATTTAATTAGTATTGTTTATGATAGGAGAACCTACCTACATATTTACCTGGATTTATTTTATAAACTCTATTTTCGTTTGGAAAATTCGCTAGTTTTTTTTCTCTCGTAGGGAAGCATAAGAAAAACCATCCTTACATTATCAAGGCAGTCTCTCAGGGGCTTACATGAATAATAATTATGTGTATTGTGATACCAATAGTATTCTGATATAACTCAATTTACAGATGGTATTACCCCAAAAAAAACCATAAGTTGTTGGTGTTAAAACAGGTCAGATACAGGTATGAATAAAATATTCCATCAGATTTTTTTGATAATTAAAATAATATTGACCGTCGAGAATTGAACCTCGGTCATGCGACTAACACTCTTAGCACTACCCCATCTAGCTAACACCACTGACAGTCTGAGAAGCACGAAATTTATCATTTGAATTTTCCTAAACTGGCTGATGAAGGCATGTGAGACCGGGGTATTCAAAAAAGGCAATGTAAACATTTTTTGTAAACAATACAAGACGCCCTTACACAGTCTACAGCTAGAAAACTCTTAGGATTTTTGAAGAGTTTTTGGCAAACACCTAATAATTTTTCCCAGAAAATCACGTGATAAAAAATCGTAAAATTATTTTTTAGCATCCTCGGGGCGGCCGCCAACTTTTATCAAACTTGCCCATGTCTGTGCCAAAATTTGTTCGGACAAATGTCGAGTGTTTTATTTAGTAAAAAAGTTTTTTTGGGTGTTTTTTTCTGTTCAGGTGTAAAAAAATATGACAAACCAAATCGTAAAAAACAAAGTAGTGTAGCTAGAAACATCGAAATTTTGTTGGCTTTCTGCAGAAATGTTCAGAATCAACTCATCTTAAACAGGAAAAAAGTTCTGACCTGAAGAATAAGCCAAAGTCGGACTTTTTCAGAAAGTTGCAAAAAATCACTTTTTGCAGTTATAAAGGCGAATCCGAAAAAACGGATTCCAGATCCGGCCTGGAAATGTCGTCAGTAATGTACCATTAACGGGTGTAAACGTTTTTTTGGTCCACCCTGTAGATAATTATGACACCTAAATGTTGCTCGATGAAAAAGTTTTCACCTCAACTTGGTATTTTTTTTACATTTTTCCACGATCGAAATTTTCATAATGAGTTAGACATTTCATTATGTTGAACGCTCGGCAGCGTCAATGATTTTTCCTTTCTTCACAGATGAAAGACATCTGTCATATTTGGGAACTCGGGAGCGGCACGTCCAGACTGGAACTGGCCTCTCTCTTCTCTTCATTCTCCCTGTCCAGCCAGTGTGGACTCACCTTGGTGCTCATGTTAGATCTGTCCCATCTGTCTTCGGTGTGGAAGGATGCGGAGACGTTTCTCGCAAAGTTTCGCGAGATCTTTGCCTCCAATGAGAGTGTGCGAGCGAAACGGGGAGAGTTTGAACATTGGCGAACAGCAGAGGAACATCGGGTAAGATTTGATTTGAGGAATTGTCATAACTTAGGCCGGCCATTCACGATCAGTCCAAACTGACAGTTTGGACTGACAACTGAGATGCCCACTCACGTTCAGTTAAAACCATCAGTTCTCACAAATCTGAAAATGGATTCCTACGACGACATAGCTGTTCGCGGATTATTTTTCGTAATGATCAAGAAAAATAAAAAAAGAAAGCCTAAAAGTCGGTTTGCGGATATTGTCCGCGGAAGCTCCAGACTTGATAGATTGTTCACATTTCTTTCTTTCCTTGTTACAGGCTGACCTCAGGCTGTTGATTTGAGCAAGGTCAGACTTTACGGTGCCATCACTGTCCATTTCAGTTAGTTATATGCTAATTTTGTAAGGGCAGCATTTTTTAAATTACGGTCTTTAGATTCCTCGGAATTAACTTTCCAGAGACAGGGCTCTGATCTTAAAATTGCAATGAAATCGACTATTGTCTGAGTTGCCTTTTTACGCGACATTTTTAAATAATCAAAATCGGTAATCTGAACTCTGAAGAGATTGGTTAACTGAGGACTGAAAGCGCCATTCACATAAAAAATTTAACTGTCAGTCCAAGCAACTTCAGTCCAAAATATAAATGTTTTATAATCCTACAGTCCAACTCATAAGGCCGGCCATTCACGATCAGTCCAAACTGACAGTTTGGACTGATCAGTCTAAACTGATACTTTCGACTGACGTGAATGGCAGTGGACTGCAGTCCAATTGGACTAATGAGTTGGACTGTAGGATTATAAAAATTTTATATTTTGAACTGAAGGTGCTTGGACTGACAGTTAAATTTTTTATGTGAATGGCGCTTTCAGTCCTCAGTTAACCAATTTCTCTTCAGAGTTCAGATTACCGATTTTGAATTTTTAAAAATGTCGCGCCAAAAGGCATCTCAAGCAACTGTCGATTTCATTGCAATTTTAAGATCAGAGCCCTGTCTCTGGAAAGTTAATTCCGAGGAATTAAAGAATATAGTTTGGACAAACTAATTTACAATAGACATGTTGTACATATATTGAAAAATATATACAACAACAAATAAACAAACAAATCCTCCATTCAATATTGACTTATTTAATGATACTTTAAACTCATTAAAATCAAAACTTATTGATTTCCAATCGCCACACCAATAGTGTTCTAACCAATAAGACACCAATAAGTCGAATTGTACTGTCAGTCCACTGCCATTCACGTCAGTCGAAAGTATCAGTTTGGACTGATCCGTCCAAACTGACAGTTTGAACTGATCGTGAATGGCCGGCCTTATAGTTAAATTTAGCAAGAACACTGCTATCAAATCAAAATATGTCTCTTCTCTTGTGTAATACAATGTTTCTTTTAATCTATTTATTTTCCAGGACAAAGGACTGATTAAGCCGTTTCCTATACCGTTGTTAATCATAGGAGGAAAATACGACTTGTTTGAGGTGAGATTAATTTTACGAGTAATTTGTTTACTATTTTTTTAGTGTGGACTTGAAAAATTCAAACCTATACGTCTCTCACTGATAAACTTAAAACAAATCCGCCGCCTTATCGATCAAGCTACTGAGGTCGGCATATAAACTAGTACAGAAAAGTATATAAACAGGATTTCAAAGGACCGACGCTATTTTCCTGTTTTAAGTAGAAAGCTTAAGAAAGTTCTTTTCAGGCAGGTAACCTCTATCTATAAGGACCAAAAGTTTTTTTTTCAGTTAATCCAGGTTTCCTCCTTAAAGTCCTCTTTATCAAGGTTCAACTGTACCCAACTGTAAGGTTTAGGTGGAAGAGATTGCCACAGGCAATAACCCCGCCCTTTAGGTAAGACATTAACTTCATTCTCTTTTTTTTCTTGTATCTTTGCTTAATCTTTTTGTTTTTCTTTATACTTTCATTGTATTTTACTGTATAATATATTTTTGTTCTACCTAACAAAGCTTACTATAATAATAATACTTCATTAAAAAGAAAATAATAGGAAAGAGAAGAAAAAAAAAATCCTTTATTATAATTTATTTTTATTTTTAACTTGTCTCTAATTATGTAATTGCCTACTGTTTTTTAATAACACTGTTGTTGATACAAATAAATCAAATATCTATCTATCTAATACTTCATTAGTAAAAATATTTTTTAAAGTAAAAATCTTCTTTGATCTTTGTAAAAAAAAATCTTTGGATTTGATGAACATTCCAGAACGTGGAACCCAACAAGAAGCGCATCGCGGCCCAGTGTCTGCGCACTGTGGCGCATGTGAACGGAGCCTCGCTGCTGCTGCACTCCTCTCTAGAGCCCAGCCGCGTGAAGCTGGCCCGGGAGGTTCTCAACCACTACGCGTTCAATAGCAGCCTCACCCAGGCGGCCAACTTCGACCTGAGCAGAGCGCTGTGGGTGCCGTTTGGGTCGGACAGTTTCGCCGCAATCGAAGGAACCGCTCAGTATATGACAGGTAATTCGCCTCACCAATATCCATCCGTCATATATTAACACGTAGACGACCGGGTGTACCACCGGTGGTACACGCATGTTCGTACGGGGTCGGATAGCCGTATTATCGCCGGTCCCACAAGAGAATTCACGAAAAACCATGCCGGTCGTCTAAGTGATAATTCATCAATCTCAACGTAGAAATGCCAAGGTTATGCCTAGTAGGTACGAATAGCTTCGTTTACACAAATAAAGTAGCTATTCGCCAATCATGATAAAATAATAGTTTTCTGTTGAGCAAAAAAATATACAATACAAAAAAAATCATTTTTTTATTTAACTTTCCAGGTGGTCCTACTCTGGACAAGTACAAACACATCTTCTCCTCTCACTTTCACGAGGACAAAGCAACAGATAAGACCAGGTCAGCAGCTGATCCCGCAGCAGATCAGAACTACTCGGAGCCTGTGATTGATTCTATGCGGACTCAGAAACTGGAGAGTCTTGATCAGATGCGGACAGAACTAGAATTGATGGCCAAGTACAGGAATCGCGTGTAGAATCTTGTAACAGGTGACTTTAATAGGTATTTCCTTTTGAAATTCGTGCACTGGTAGTCAAGTGGTTAACACGTTCGTTACCAAGCCAATTTTTTCAAGTTTTACGTAGGGACCAGGCGGTAAAGTCGCTGTTGCATCCTGGGTACCAAAATGATTTTTTTTGCATATTTGTCATCGTATTTGTACAAGAATCGATCCTATATCTATTCTAATACTAACAATCTACCTCAAAAAGGCCATATATGGATGTCCAGTCCCTCGTTAAATTTTTGATAACAACCACATGTGTGTTTTCGGTCCCAAAGAAAAACACAAAAACATCCACTTATGGCCGTTCGGTAACGAACGTGTTAATATGTATTTCCTTTTGAAATTCGTGCACTGGTAGTCAAGTGGTTAAGGCGCTAGTCTAGTAATTCAGGTAGCGTAGGGATCCGTTGGTTCGAATCCCACCCAGTGCATGAATTTTTCCTCATTAATTTGAGTTTGTGACCACTTAATAATAATAAGACTCTGAGGGTTGGGTGGTAGAAAATGCTGTGAGCATTAACCTTGCCTGGTGGATACCTTCCACTAAAGAGTATTATTCTTATTATAACAATATTTTTTGTTTCCAAACAATAATACTAGCCTGTATTAGTGAAGCCAAGTAAGTATTTCGTTGAATTATATTACCATTTTTTTTAATGAACATTTTATAGAGAGGTCTGTAACACTTAGAGTGCTTGGCAAATTACCACTTTACTATTTTCGCATTATTTAAAATTTGCCAGCGTCGATGGCGTCTTAAATGTACTGGTTCTCGTAGGATCACCGAAGTTAAGCAACGCCCAGCCAGGTAAAGACTTCGTGATGCTGGCATTCCGGCCCAACCCAGGCTGGGTAATATTAATGTGAGTAGCAGGCTAGCAGGTTTGTGAGTTACCCCTGAATGGAGGGTAACACCCCTGTAGTGATATGACATATGAGCATACAATTGAAAACCCAAATTGAAAAATAAAATAAAGTCACCTTAACATGATTTACAAATAGCTCTACACATTACAAGTACACTCAAAATTCAGTTTCCTATCCGGCTTTTTTCCGGTCCTATTATTGGTATGAATACTATTATTTAATTTTTAGGGGAAAACGATAGAACAACATGACATATTTTTAATCAAAGGATTAATCGTTATAAAATTGACCAGGCTGTTTTGATAATATTAATTACTTGCAGTTTCGGTACTTACAAAATGAAAATTCAAACAAATTGTGGAACAAACAGAATTAATTCAAATAGAGTTTATTGGATAAACAAAATTCAATATTGGGTAGATAATATATTTTTCCCTTAAAAAACAATGAATTCAACATTGGGAGTGTTTCGCTGGTAAATTTCGATCTTGAATAAATAATATAATCAGAGGGTCGCGTTAGGTCAATGATGTTTTGGTCTGCGAATTACGAGTTCTATTGATTGACTGGGATATTAGCAGTTACGTATTCTTTTTTAAATCTGTAGTTACCATATTAAGGACTATCACTCCACTGCGCATAACATTATTATTGAAGACCGGTATTATTTTCATTCAAAATCTACCAGCAAAACAAACCCTTATTACTACGAATACAAACAATTATATAGGGTTCAAACTGTGTGAGAGATGGAGGGATGGTTCTGAGTAGGTTTAGGTACTTTGGTTTAGTGCGGGGTTGGATTGGAAAATGAAAGAAATTCTATCCACCGTCACAGTCTTGCTCTTCCACATTCTTATTCTACGTAGAAGACTGATTCTTGACATCTACATCGGAAAGCAGAACGGCTTCGGCTGTAGCCTTGACTTGCGTGGGTTCGAGACCCGGATCTGACAAAAGTTTGTGTAAAAATGTCATATTTTTTTTATTTATTAGAAATATCTTTCGATTCTTTTCATTGGTCTACTATAGAATAGGTATAGAATTTTGTGATTCTTCAGTTCCTCAGTATTGTGGTTCTTCAGTGTTGTTCCTGTTTTTTTTTTTTTTTCGCCCGCTAGAGCAATATTATTACAATACATAAAGTAAAAGCGTCTAAACCAAATTACAATACATAGCTAATTACAATTAGCTCACCGTAGACGTAAATAATGAATACCTCGGTACAGCTATCTAGCAAGAGAAAAATTCTCGCAGTCCTATTCCGGTGAAGGCTATGTAAAGATGCACTGCCGTGCTTGCTGGAACTTGGCCTAGCGCACTGCCGTGCGCTCAGATTTTGTTAAATTTTGTTTTGCTTCCGATGGATTAGATAAAAATCAAGAATCAGTTCACACACATTTCCTTTTTGTCGTATTTTCCAGTGGAAAAACGTATCTATGATAGACACTAGTATATATTATTAATAATTAATGCTGTTAGAGTATTATTTAAATGAATGACCGTAGTAATGTCTTGAAAACACATATTTATGAAATTATTATATCCTCAACAAACTAGGTAAATACTTCCATTAATCCGAGAATTTTAGTTTAGAAAGAATAGCTCGGAGTGTAATACATAAACTAGATTGTTTGAACAAAGCTCTCATAGACACGGTTTACCACAACTCTATTTTCCTCATTCTCTGTCTAGCTTTTCTCTCCCTCACTATTTCTAAAATAATTAAAAAATGGTAAAATCACACGTGTCCAAGTACTGAAAACAAATGAGAAGAAAAATGCTAAGACAATATCACAGAAAACTAAATTCAAAATCCAAACAACGCACACGCTACACAAATATTTAATACGAGAGAAAGTTAATTTTAATTCAGATTTAAATGTTGGCCCCTTTTGGTTTTATTTAAAATGAATAAAGTAAATTGTTTAAAACATCATAATAATATCGTAAATAAATAGTTATATAAAATTCAAATAAAATGGTAGAAATGAGCTTTTAAAACTCTGAATATTTCATTTGATCATCAGCTCAATATAATAGTGACTTGATGACAGGTCCCAACAATAATCTTATTGAGATTATCTCAGTAAACTTTTATTGAGACCTAGTACTCCAAGTGGTTAAAATGTAAATAATACAATAAAATAAAAAATATACCTCTAGCAGGATTATTAAAATTCAATATTTCAGACTAATATTGCATACTCAACGTTTGACTTTGTTTGCAAATAAATACTAGTGGTTCATATGCTACATTAATTGAGACTTGGTTAGATCTATGAAATACCTTTAACTAAATTTGACATCTACAATGGGGCATATCTACCGTTTGTAGCCTCCTCCTTATGTAAGATTGAACTTTTGACATGTGTAAGAAAATTTGGTTCTTCCCAAATAAGGACATCAAGGATCTTTTGCATCTTCATTTTGTGGTCCATTTGCATCTGTTTGATCTACCAATTGCAAAATTCAAATCAGATACTTTTCTTTTGGTCGTTCTATTGTTCTAAGGTACTAAATGTGATCTTAATATTGAGCAAAGAGATTGAGTGAGCTACGTTCTTACTGATTCAAGTCTCGCATCAGTTTTCTAAGCTACCTACAAAACTTTCAAATGTACTTTTCCAGCCTATTTTGTATTTTTTCTGTCACTGATTGACTGTTACTATGTAATTAGGTAGTTTGCAATATCTACAATATATTCATGTTTTTCTATTGAACTTATAATTCGGTTTTCTTTTTAGTTCATACAAAATAGTTAAAATACATTTTCCTATGTACCTTAATTTCTATTCATTGACTTTTTATATTGAAAATTCTCATTTGCGACAGAACAAACATATTATTATTTTTAATTGTACAATATAGAAAAAGGATTGATAAAAAAAACTCATTTTCCAACCATTACAAACAACTGTTTAAGCTTTGCATCACGAAAGTATGCTCAGCTTCATTTCTCTTATACATAGCTAATTCCTACCTATTATAAGAAGATCTTTGAGTTCTGTTAAGTGAAAGAAGAGAATTAGTTCTAATGAGACGGCACACTTCTATTTTAATTACACAGGGGAAAAAACACAGCACTCTTTGAGTTAAAAAAGTTAAGAAAGGTTTTCTGTCCAGCAGAAAACACATTCTTATAATTAATTGAAAATTGTATTATGTAAATGAATTTCCTAGGATTTTGGTCTCATTCTATAACTAGGTAACCAACTTTAAAAACATAACGTACTTCTAAAGACATAAAGATTATTTTCCAATATTGCTATTTATTTACATTATACTCGTACAATCTTTCAGTCTAAACTTCTAAAGCATCTGAAAAATATCTGAACATCATTGGTTTGTATAAAGAAAACGTGCAAACCAAGTTTGGTAAACTTATGTTTGCAGTTCAGAGTGTACGAATATACTAGAAGTATTTTCAATTAGTGGTAACCGCATTCACTAAAAGGAACATAATTATGTAAACTCACCTGCAAAAGTATCCGATCACTTGCTGTTTTTCCATCTGACTCAATGACAAGTATTTCCATCCGGACTGAATTAGACTTTTTTGTAATTCAAAGTCTATTTCTTTGTATCAGGCGTTCACACCTCAGCCGTGGTGTTTGAATTTCTAGGTAAATATTTCATTTTTCATATAAAATAACTAACAGTATGGAGATTAATACTGAAAGAAAAGAAAAATGTTTTCACCTTTCCTATTATTTTTGTAATTATAAAAACAAACCACTTATAAAGTTAAGTCAAATGTAGTCCACATAGAAAGAAATACATGATGGAGTCAAATAGAAAAACAGCAAGTGTGCGGATAATTCTGCCAGTCAGTTATTGAATCAATTGTAATTTTCGACTTAAATTATATCTTAGATTTTCGATTCTAGCTATCGAAATCATCTTTACAAGTCGGACTCCGTCAGAAAAATATATCACAAGGGGCAACAACTGCTAAAAGATTGATCTTGGTCTTGAGGCTGTTCGAGGATTGCAATGGGAATTTCATGCAGCGAATCTTCACTACGACAGGTCACCATGTTGCTAGATATTGACATGTTGGATGCATCATGGACAATGTTGCTAGTAATTGAAATAGTTGACGCATCATTTTGTGTTCTATCCGTAAGGTTGAGTGTCAGGTACTTGGAACTCTCTGTATCAGAAGCACTAATGTTGGCAGATTCAGAGAAGTATTCTGTTTTCACACTACTTTTGTCAGCCTTGTCTCCTAGAGGTTCACTGCTGTTCTCCGTCAGAGATTCAATAAATGAAAAGTCCAGATCCGTGTCTTCCTCGTTGGTTTTACTGTCATCCGAGCTGAACTCTATGACATACTCTTTACTTGCTGCATGTTGAAACTCTTTACTTGCTTCATGTTGAAATGACTTCAGCGCTGTGAGAGGGTTGGGCTCCTCCATGCCCAGTGAAAGCTCCTGAATCTTCTTGCTCAGTTCCGTGGGGGCTGCGTGAATGTCAGCGAACGTGAAGATTGGACAAGACACCTCGCTCTCTGGAGACGGCGTGTCTAAACTGGGAAGCCTCAGATTATCATTGGAGTCCAAAGAACTAAACGCTGTCAGCAGATGTCTCTCGTTGTCGTTAGAGATGTTAAACGAAGAGGCAGGACTAAGCAGGACATTCTTGTTCGTATCCCATGATCTGGAGAATGATGTATTGCCTTCGTCAATGGGTGTTTGCGTCGTGCTCTCAGCATCCAGATAGGTACTCAAGATAGACATGGGACTCTGGGGTGCTGTGAACAGAGGTTCAGAGTCTGAGTCTGTCCAGTAAAAATCAAGATCCGCAATGCGGTTCTCATAGAGGTGCATGACGGGTCTCTTCTTCTCTGTGATGTTGACAAGCTGTTCATGATCCGTGGCAGTAGTGGAGGCTGCTGCTGTTAAGGAATCCGCTTCTTTATCAGGAAGATCAATACTTTTAGAGAACATGTCGCTTCGAATGGTCCAATCGAAGGCTCGTATGCCTCTCTCTGAATAGGAACTTCGGGAGGTCTTGGCAGGCGTCGTGGTGACAGGATAGGAAGACTTGCGTAGAATACTCTTGGTGGGGGTCTGCTGTAGCAGCGCCATAGAGTCTGGGAAGAACTGATGTGCTGGGTACTTCTGTCTGCTAGGACTACGCGCTGCCTGGGGCACTTGCAGCGTGTGGTAGTGAGAGGCATTGCTCAGAGCATACGGGGACTCCATGTCTACATTGTCCACGACAGGGCTGTGGAAGTGTTGAGTCACGACAATGTACTTCCCCGTGGAGACGGCAGGTATAAACTCTTCATCTTGAAACTTGACTCGCATGGGCACCTTGACAGGTTCTTCAGGTGAGGGAGGAAGAGGGGGTCCACGGCCGAAGAGGCGGAACCACTGGTTCTCCAACTCACATTCTCATTTCTTCTCCGAGTCTTTGTTGAGATAATGCAACACGTAGTGGAGAACCAGGTCGTAGCAGTACTTGTATTCCGTCTATAAATGCAAAAGAAGAGTCCATTATTTTAATATGTTTACCACGCATCAATGTAACCAGAATTTAAATTAATGTCCTAATTTTTACTTTCTTAGTGCCATAATCGATGTTTTTTGTCAGAGGAACATTTTAATTAGATTATATCAACATCAGTAAAGATGAACAATATATCCTGACCCTGGCAATGTAAACCCACCAATCAGCACTTCATTTCGATTAGACAGGAATAAATTTGATGATAGAAGTAACGAACAAAACTAAGAAGAGATACATTATAAATATGTATTATACTCGAAGAAACCCAACCATTTGGAAACCATTTTTGTTTGATACATTATCGCCGTTTTGGAATTCAACCCGTAACATATGTTATAGGTCCAGAGACTTACCATGTTCTCAATGAGCTGCGGTCGATGACGCCTCACAGTTTTCACCGCTTGGAAGATGTCCACCTCACCGTGCTGTATAACTTGCTCGATGCAGGCATTAGCTGCACAATACACGCCGCATCTACTGCGACCATCCCTGTGAATAATGAATTTGCTAGTTTGGTTTTTTCCCTCAAATACTCGTATTTGATCTAACTAAGGGTTTCCATGAACTGGGAGCCATGAACACGTGTCAGAGGGGTTGTTGTTGTTGTAGCCAGCTTGGCTACAGCTGGAGGGGTGAGTGATGGTCTCCAGCCAACTCTATTTATAAGTTGGCTCGTCCTGAACCACATATTTCTATGTGCAATCAATCATCATGAGGACTTTGACTTTTCTTTATAAGCCATTAAACCCTTAGGAAACTGCAAGCTAGCCTGGCTTGTGAGGGTTGTCTAGTCTGTTCTCTGTTTATAGTCCTCTAGCGAGACACCGGTCTTCTTCCTGTTTAACGTCCCCCAGCAAGACGGGGGAAATGTGAGAGGGGGAAGAGGAATGCTTGACTAGTTAAAAATAAATATCTAAGTAAATAAAATACATAGGTGCATTTGTTTAAAACACAACCAAGAATAGGTTTACTAGTGACAAAAATGCGACCTCACTTGGCTAACTAGCTTTCAGTCGATATCATTGATGTTTTAATGGATGAATAGGGTCGGTCATGTTATGGCTCGAGCGTATCTTTTATCCAAGAAACTATAGCCGTATTTTTCTTTCCAACCAAAGCTAACCAAACAGGAATAAAATGAACCAAACTGGAAGCAAGTCATTTTTCTTTTGGAAGAGGACAAATTTCCTCTTCCAAAGGTAACTAAAATGGAATTAGAAAATTCTTGCTTCCAGTTCTTTCATAGGTTAAGTCCATTGTTTATCTTTAAAAGTACCGAAATGCATTTTTCTTTTAACGAATGTGGTGAAGTTGACCTTGGAATAAAATGGAAATATTTGGAAATATCGAACCTGGAATTTTTTTAATCCAAAAGAAAAATAGGCCTCATTGTTACCCCAACTATTGAGCCCCAATCTTAACAGTATCAACTTAAGAAGTCTCCATCATCTCGCCTCTGATAACACAAAGAGGCGTAAACAACATTTTCGAAATTTTACAGGAGAGCCAAAATGAGTTTTCTTGTGCATAAATTTTCTGTTCACGGTAGGAACATTATCACTTCCCTGTACCCGTGAATGACCGTACGAACTTTTTCTGTTGCCAAATTTGATTATTTAACTGTGACTATCGATTTACGCCTTTTTGATTTGTCTGAAAAAGAGAAAATGAGGGATACGCCTGATTTCAATTTTTGTTGTATCTTTTCTTTGGATTATAATTGGATTACGTCTCTTTGTGAGAACAAAATATAGCACAAGTAGACTCAATCCAAGCAATAAAACCGATTTCAAAAATTTGCGGTTTACGCCTCTTTGTGTTATCAGAGGCGATCTGTTGCATGAAACTTGTAACTTACTGGGACACGACCACCACGGGACCATATTCACACCTCTGCCGCCACCTCTCCACCATGTTCATTAACTCCACCAGAGAGTTGGTGGAGGTGGGCACCTTGTGGCCCATGGGCCAGCAGGTCAGCTGGAACAGCTGCACAGTCCTGGCTGGGGCCTTCACACCCGCCATCAGTTCCGTCAATGAAACAATCTGGAAACACGACCGACATGCTATGAGAGCTCCAAATTTCAACAGTTGAGAACATTATGATTTCATAAAATGTTCATTCATATCACATCGTCGCGTCGTCCCAAACACGAAGTGGCGTATCTCAAAAAATAAACATTTGAGATTTTTGGCGTATCTAGTTCTAATTATGGTTTTTTATCACCTCACGAAGTGGCGTACCTCTATCTCAAAGCGTTCCAATTTTATGAGTATATTTAATTTCGGCGTATATTGTTTCGAATATTTCTTTTAAAGAACGAGCTGACGTATCTCGATTTACGCTACTAAAGTTTGTATTTTGAAGATACGCTACTTCGTGTTTGGGACGACGACATGTTCCGGCCGAACAATAAAAGGTTAATGCTAATTGAGTTAACTTCCCGTCAAGGATTAATGTGCTCAACTGCCGAAACCAATTCGGTATTTTCCGAACTTTCTCGAATCACGAGAACTTTCAGTAGCATTTTAGATCCCGTCGAAAACGACAAAAGCGGAATTAATATGCTCTCCTTCAGAGAAGGAGCACCGTTGTTCTAAATTATTTATCTACAGGGTGGCGCATATGTGACGGCATGATTTATAACTTTACATTTCCCATAACACCACCTGTTGAATTTTCTTCAATTATGTAAAATGAGTAAATTCATTAACGATGACCGATATATAAATAAGAAAATATACACGTGATTTGCTTTATAAATTTCCGAAATGTTTGGTCCTAACTCCCAACGCTTGAATTTTTTCGCAATGTGGTCCTTATTATTTTCAATTGCGAAGTGGTACTGAGTTTGTTTACTCAACTTTTTGTTTCAGATACAGTCAAAGAAGAAAATTTGTCGCATACAGTAAGGAATCGCTATTCTAAGGACTATTTAGATTTTTTTTAGATGGTCTAAAATGTCACTCTATAGTGCCGGGGTTAGGACATGGAAACTACCTTCTGGCATGTCAATAAATAAGAACAATTGTAAGTGAAACTTTATTTCTGATTTCGGAATTTAAAATTCAGCCTAAAAATTACACTAGTAAAATAGCTTGTTGACGTGAAAAAATCGTCACGGTAAAATTATCGGTTAGTGGGAACGAGGGCTGTAAGCCTTGGTTTTAAAGGATGATTCCTAAAGAGATAAGAAATGATTGTGGTAGCTTTCAGTTGTTAGAACACTCTGGCCAATAAGTAAACATCATTATCAAACGCCTTGGACAAGGTGTAAACCTATACAAAGAAAGAGACAGCACGGCAGAGTGTTATTGTTATAGTTACGGTAAAGTTATATTTTATACAATATTTTCTTTCGCATAAAAGAAACTAGAAAACAAAACACTTCCACGCTGGAAATTTCTTAACAGTAAGATATCAAGCTATACATTATGGAATATAAAGTATTATCATGTCTGTAAAAAGAGGTAAACATTGATAAGAACTTATTGAACTCCATTTAGAACACCCATTCCAACCAGAACGAACATTAAATACATATTTTCACGAAGGACGAAATTGATTGACAAAATATAATTAATAAATTTTTGTCAGTTTCTTACAATAATTTCCTCTTCTAAAACAAAAAACAACAAAAAGTTTTTATTGGTTCAATGAAGTTAAGCAACGTCTAGCGAGGTGCGGAATTGCGGACTTAGTGAGTGACCCTCGTGATGCCTGCTATTTGATCATGGTCCTTGCTGGATGAAGTTAAAGTGGGTGGGGTTTGTGAGTTTCCAGAAAATTCAGGGTAACATCTGGTTAAATAGATGTTGGGCAAAAAAACATAGCTATCGGATGGATATTATGTTAAATTAGCAGAATTTTGGAATCTCGCCAATCATGATAAAATCACGGGACAGTCATTAATCTGTATATCTTGGTGGAATGGGATCCAGATGTTGAAAACAGCACATTGGCAAGGATAAAACTTCAATTAGACATTGTAGTTACTACGGGGTGTTTCAACATTCATGAGTCGCATGAATTGGAAGGTAGGATTACAAGGAATGCATGCAGAGAGTGCAATATGTGTAGTATTATCAAGCTATCATCGGCGTTGTCTCGTCGCTTGGTGATGATCAAATATTCATTGAGACATGAAAAATGAGGGAAAAAAGACAAATGTAAACATTACACAACATTTCGAAGCTGATTTGTTCAATAACAACTATTAAATTTCATCGCCTTTCAAACATATTAGTTGGCTAGTCATATTCGTTCCTCGTGATTAAGTGGTCAAAACGCTAGTATGGTAATTCAGCTAGCATGGGTATCAGTCCACTTCTATAAATTTAATCTGTCCTCTTTCAGAAACTTTGTTTCACTATTATCTACCATATTCACGCGACTCATTGACAGTGAAACATGCCGTATACGTTGAAATGATATGTGATTAAACTTTTAACTCGTGAGTAATCAGGAACCAAACAAGCACACGATATTTATATTTATTTATTTTACAAAATAGCCCAAATTAGAAAAGTTTAGAAAATGGGGCATTTCAGAAGATGCCCTAAAATTCCCGTGCACGTTACTTAACTTTTACCGCCAAAAAGCACCGATAAAACAGACATAATTTATGAAGGTTTTAAAATATACATGGAGAACCATTTAACTGTCTGAAAAAATATTCCATGCTGAATTTTACTCCATTACGTTTTACACAATTTACATGTATACAAGGACCGTCATAAGTCCGGCAAAGACTGAATATCTTCCGATTGGCTTTAGTTATGGAATTGAAATTTTGTATGGTAAAATGGTTTGTAAAAACTACTTGGGGAAACTAATTTTCAGGGTTGGGCGCCATGTAGGGGCTCAGAGGCCCCAGGTCATTTCTTTTTAAATTGGGCACCCCACTTTTGAATTTTATTATTGATTTGCCTCATTTTTAATAGTACTTTGTCGAAAACAAAACAATTTTATCTTATACTATATAATTATAATGTCGGGCTTTGAAGTTTAAAGTGTCAGTTCAATTTATCCTCAACAGTACGTGATGAAGTTGTTCTGTTTTAATTTTTTAACTTCTCTAGTGGTGTATGACCAGTATGACATGATATCATCACCGGTAAATAATATCTAATATTAAGATTCCACCGCGATAAAATTTAAACTGATCACGGCCAGGGGAGATCTACAACTAGCGCAACGGAACCTTATTATTTCTTTATTTACTATACAATAAACGGATTACAAAAGATCCCTTTCTAACTGTTATAACATTCCATTGGTTCTCTAGCTAATACAATTGAAATTATTCTATCTTATTTTCCGTTTCTGGAATGGCTTGATTGTAAAGGTAAAGTGCACTGAAGTAATGCGAAAGCGGTTCCGGGGCATAACTACCTTTTTTTTTAATATTATGTCTAGTAAAGTCTAAATCTAATGCAATATATCTAAATTATTTATTGGTGATGACATCATCTCATACACCACTAGAGAAGATAAAACGTGAAATTTAGCTCCCTGTACTGTTGCGCACCGCAGTAATGTCCATCACATGGCTATCTTAATACAAGCATTTGAGACAAAAAGTAGGACGAAAAGTATTAAATATGCACATACAGGTAGTTTGGTTAATTTGTTAGGTATCAAAATTTAATTCCATAATTATGATAAAATATTTTTCAGTGTCTCATTTCCTTTGAATTGGAGTGCACATAACTTTCAATACCATCTGGGCATGAGTTCCTACATATATTGAACTAGTTCACACAGTATTAAATCTTATTTTTTATCAAGTCAAGAGTTAGAATACAAAATTATTTCTAGAAATAAATCGGTATTTAATATAAGCGTCAGTTCATGTTTTCACATACTCGTGAGCTGGGAAAGCTTTTTTAAAAACTCTGATTCTAGAGTCCTCCCCCTCGATGTTTACATTTTATCAAATTAATAAAATTTAAAACAATGCTGGAACACCCAGTGTTCTGTTCCTATGAACAACAAAACGAATATTTTTGTCTTTCTCTGTTTGCGAGAGATTCCGCTGTCATATTGAAATTTTTAATTAAGTGTTCATTGTTTCTATTTCTCTCTGCTGAAGTCACACAAAGAGATGAATATACACCATTAAAAATAAGAAGACTATTTTTAAAATATTTTCGGGGATTCTTATTTTCACTTCTACTTTGTGACTTTTCGAGAAAATTTAATTCAGATCCTGAAGCTGTAACCTACCACTAGTTCTCTCTTCCTGAAAGTGAAGGAAGTGGTTCCTGAATTCCTAATCAACCAACATCGTTACTGTCAGTTTAATGTTTGATTAAAAGTCAAAGCTGAAATAAAGTTAATACAGTTGAAACATACGTCACTTATAAAACATCAATAAAGGTAACATTGAATTTTGTGGGTATGTTAAAGCATTTTCTATTTAAAAACAAACATCATTAATCATGATATCGACTTCATAGAGAAACGAGACAAGCAAATAATTGTGTACTGGGATTGACTAAAGTCAAAAGTTTTTGGCGTGATAGCTATATTGCCAGGCACATTTTTCCTTCCCCGTAATTCTCCCGCTTGAATTTAGGGAGATGATCGAAAAGTTTTGGCGAGTCCCTGTAGAATCCTGTTCTACTTTTGGCACACCCCTACTTGTCAAAATAAAATGATTCATTATTGCCCGTAGGGAAAGTTCCGTGACAGATCTGAGATTCCGAACCTGCATCCAAGTTTAATGAATAGAATAGCGGACATTTCAGGACAGCTTGAGTCTTGATGATACAATGAATGATGGAATGTATGTAATTCTCATGATTATTATTTTATTAATTAAAGGGACTTTTTTCAAAGTAATAATTTAATTCAAAAATTAAATCTCTCTTTGAAATTTATGAACAAGGTACCCAGTGAGGGACAGTTAAATTTGACAGACTCAATATTTTTAAAAATATCTTTGAAAAGGGTGGGGTGAGGTGGTTTAATTTGAAATTTTCATAAAGTCACTAAAAATTCCATGTTTCATGGGATGCCTATCCTACTGGACTGGTGTTCTGTTTAGTGGTGGGTGGGCGACTGAATAGTGGATAGGCAGCACACAATAGCGAGAGCATGCTGAGACAGATAGCGAGAGAGAGTTGTGAAGTTTGTCTACTTACATGAGAGAGATGAGTGTGTTTCCTCACAAGCGGGGAGTTTCGTAATAGTTAGGGGAGGTGGACACCCAAGATGAGAGGTGGGCGCAATTATTTTTGTCATGCAAGAGTTTCAAGCACATGTAAAGCACGAGTACGTAAAACATGCAAACACAGAAAACAAAAAGAAAAAGAGAAACAACAAAAGAGGAAAAAGCAAAGTAAGGTGATAGCTGCATTATCAGCTAATAATCTAGTGAATCACAGGTGAGCTAACTAGGTGGTTTAATATTTCTACTGCAATATACTTACAGAGAGGGTTCAGATTCGGACGTAAACACGATGACTTGTATTCATGCTTAGCTTTTATTCAAATATTCTACATTGTTACCTGTTCTACCCAACATGATAAAACCTCCTACCTCTACTCTGGGAGGTTTTGAACCTCTCTACTAGATTTATGTTATCATTATATTCTTAATGTTGTGTCATAATACCAACGATATCTTGGTGGGTAGGTACTAGCTACTGGAATGTTCTTCACATTAGAATTGAATTGACCTTCATGAATATCAGTGTGCATATGTGTATTTACACGTCTAAATAATCAAGTCTAATGTTTATAACTATCACCCTGATGCTAGTCTGATTGCAATAATTTCTAGTGAACATACCAAAAAAACTAAATTATTTATAAAAGCCACTTTAATCTAACAGTTGACAAAAATTGAGCTATTGTCTAGTCTAAATATTTAGTTCCGAAGAGTTGAAAGTTAGAATACTGTGCATAGAAGAAAAACAGAACAGATTGTACTCGTGCCTCTAATTGAATTATACGGTTTCAGAAGGACAACAGTAGAAGTCAACCACTTGTTTGTGAAAGCTCCATTGTACTTGCCATTTGCTCTGAATAAATAATAGCTAACCGCCCTTCCAAGCTCTCACGACTTTTCTTATTAATTAAGAGTTCAAACAATAGTTCACTGAAAAGATATTCATTGAAACTATAAATTTTCCATTCCATAGGGGTGAGGTAAAATTTCCATTAAAGTGAACTTTCTTTAAAAGGTTGAAGGTTTTCAAAATTAACTCAGATAAGGAATTTGAGAAACCATAGAGTCTTGAATGTAAAAAAATATTTCAGTGAGTTTGTCTCATTGATGATATTTTAGATATACTTTTTAAGTATATCTCGACAAGTGAAAGAGCAAGGACGTGGATATTTTAAGTAACTGTTAGCTGACTTCATTGTTGATCCAACGATGTGCATGCTTAGCCAGTGAGCTATCAGCAGCTAGTAGCTAAAAGACATGCAAAGTGCATTGTGCTTAACTCTTGGAGACTAACCATCAGATCTTTCACAACTGAAAGAATGAGAAATAATCTAAGGCATAATATATACTAGTACATACTAGAAGTGGCTAAAAGCAACAAAGGAAAAAGTATGCACAAAATCACGGAAAACTCACCTTTTTGTTGATCCGAAATAGCCAGGTCTTGATATTGCTATAGTGATTGTGAGATATATGATCAATTGTGAAGACAGGTCCGTACTTTTTGGAATGGCGTCCTTCCGGCCAGAACGGAGGATATTGTTGCTGTAAGTGTGATCGGTATGAATTTAGAATATTGCAAGATTTGCAAGTAACTCGGTATTCGCCCAAGTGTTGCATCATTATTATTAAACAAGTTCAATCAAGTTTTATTTACAAAATAATGACATAGAATATATACATACATAGATAATAAAATTAAGAAAACAAAACTTGATCAAGGGCGGTGCTAATGCCAACGGCATTCTCTTATTATAATTATTTTGGAAAAACATTTTTATTCAAGAAAATCTGAAGAAAAAAAATATCCAAATAAATAATGGACCCTGCTAGGACCTGCCCTAATAAAATAAGGCGGTACCTATTTACTGTAATTTTATTATAATAATACAAATATCGATAAGTTATTTTTCTTCGAGATTAAATTTATTCTTGTCGTACCTTATCTTATCTACCTACTATTAGGATGAATTATTATTGATGGTTTCTTTTCAAGTTTCGAGTAGGGAGGTGTCTTTTCTAGGTTTAAACTCATTTATCTGCAATAATATTTACATACCTTTTTAGAAAACCTATAGATAATACTATAGAACATAAAAAAATCTCGAAAGTAATATTAATTATTTATTGATACCAATGTTTGTTGTCGTTTTATGGTTAGCATACGTACGGAGTCTTTGGGCGGTACACAGAGGACCACGACGGCGGAGCACTCGTAGTCATAGACGAGGGACCAGAAGTCCCCGGGTGTGTGTTTGAGCGGCCACTCCGTCACTATGTACTCACGAGGCTTTGTGTAGCCCTGGGAACAGGTAAACCAGATGGTCACTGATACTCATGTACATCTAGTACAACTTCTCACTTTTCTGTTTATACTGATACTGACTGACTGACTACTCCAAGGAAGAATAGGGGGTAGAAGTAGCAGGAGTGATGTGAAAGAATGAGCAGGCAAATGAGGAGTAAAGATTTATTTCATGTCCACTTTCCTGCTCTCTCTCTGGCAGAATGGAAGCATCATGATGTAACAAAAACCCGCGCACCTAATAAAATTATAATTAAAAAGAAAATAGGTCATAAATAAAAACAGGAAGTGAATTTGGTATTTTAAAAAATATTTTTTTTTAAATATTGTTTCCCCCACCACTATAGGCTAGGCATTTTGCTTGATGGATTTTTTTTTATACATCATAACATTTTATAATTGAATCACGAGTTTAAACTAAAAAAGTTCGAACTGCAGATCATGGCTTGCTAATGAAATGCCAAGGCAAAAAATATAATTAGATCAATTAATAAATATAGTTTACTCACGTCAACAAACACGGCATTGATATAATCCGTGAAACTATTTCCTTGGAATGATGTTAGGTATGGTCGGAAATTGTCCGCTGGAAATGTAAAAGGAAAGAGTATAATCAGTTATACTCTTTCAGTATAAGAAAAAGTATAATTAAAAAACCTACCCACATTAACTTTACCCAGCCTAAGTTGGACCGGAAATTCTAGGAAAGTTAGCTGTTTTAGCATCCAGTTGATGTAGTACCATTCCTGCATGTTCTGTTACATTTTCATAATTTGGGTTCTTGAAAGCTCTCCTGTCCAACCAGAAATGAAATGATCGCAGATTCTTCCTAAAGATACATTTAGAGAGACATGAGTCTCTCTATTTGTCCTTCCCTCCCTCTCCCTTACTTTTTCTCCATAAATTACTCAGAGAAGGGTTTATTATGAGAAAAAAAAACGTATTTTTAAAGGATAAAAATTTGACCTAAATAATATTCTACCGTACAGAAATTTTCTTCGGCCCCTCTCAACCCGGCAATCAAAATCCCATTTCCAGAAATACCCATATCAAAATATACCTCCGTAAAAAAACATACATCTTGGGAGATTTTATGATTAAAATCTTATTGCTGAGTTATTGGATGAGCTCATCCACTTTGTTAAAGATTGGATGAGCTCATCCACTCTGTTAAAGATTGGATGACTTCCAATCTCTAAGAAAACATGCTCTGTTCGAGTGGTCAACTCACTAGTCCGTAATCCATGTAGCGTGGGGATTCGTTGATTTAACTCTCACCCAATGCATGAATTTTTCCTCAGAGGTATATTTGAGACTTTCACTACATAATAATAATGTAGAATAATACAGATAATAACATTACATTATAATAAATAAAAAAACAACTGCTGGACATTCCTGAACAGTTAGCCATTGCATCCCGACTTTGCAGGGTTGACTTAAAAAAGTTAACTTATTAAGTAGAACTTCTGGAGAAAAACGAAGAAAAATTTCATTGGTGATTATGAATCTTATATATGATATACTTCAGTGGAAAAATCGGCTATGTAGGTACCATCTTTTTAACTACAAGATTCTTTCAAAAATGGTTCAATATTTTTTTTTATATAGAGCGAGAGAGAACTATGAACCAATTTATTGTACCATCTACTAATGTATCTTGGAGACTCACATTTTCTCAACTACTCAATGGGAAACATGCGTATTGTTTTCTGTGGTTAATACTTGGTTACCTACTCGAACATTAAAACACCTCTGCTTTCTGTCTAAAACCCTACACCTACATATATTGCAATTATTTCTATCAATTTTCCTGTGTGACTTTTTCCTTCTGTTTCTCCCTCACTTCGTTACATAACTTCTTCTTCTTCTTCTGTCTTCCATTTCGTTATGTCTTCTTCATTATTCTCCCAACCATCCTACCCACGTATCCTTGCTTTACCCAATTATCTCTCTCTCTCTCTCCTCCTCTTTCTCTCCTCTTTTCTCTCTTCCTTTCTCTCTCCTCCCTCTCTCTCTCCTCTTCTCTTTCTCTCCTCCTCTTTCTCTCTCTCCTCCCTCTCTCCTCGTCTTTCTCTCTCTCCTCCTCTTTTCTCTTTCCTCCTCTTTTTTTTCTCCTCCCTCTCTTCTCCTCTTCTCTCTCTCCTCCTCTCTTCTCTCTCTCCTCCTTTCACTCCTCCTCTCTCTTACCTCTCTCTCTCTCTCTCCTCCCTCTCTCTCTCTCTCCTCTCTCTCTCTCTCTCCTCTCTCTCTCTCTCTCTCTCTCTCTCTCTCTCTCTCTCTCTCTCTCTCTCTCTCTCTCTCTCTCTCTCCCTGACTTTGCTTGTTGACAGCTTAATATATTTTCATTTTGGCAAACAGAAGCTTTTAGTAAAAAGCTTCATCCAATATATTTCATTTCAAAGCCTTCCTCTCTGAGCAATTTCTCTCTCTCTGTATTCTTTTTGTTCTTGTTTTTCCCCCTTTTTATTCCTTTGCTCTCTTTTTCTGTTATCTAGCCTCTCGTTTGCTGCTTCCCTTGTCCTATGGAAAATGAAACACAATACTTCCGATTTTGAATATTACAAATTTCTCGGAAGTAAAATATGTAGTGGGCAGAAATTTTCAATGTCCAGTTTTTGCTGCCATTACACGTGTTGCAGTCCCCAGAGCCCACCTCGTAGCCGCCATTAGTGGTATTTCCAACACTTTTTTAAGACATGCATTTAGCACATACACACACATTTATCAAATGTGTGTATACAAAATATCTCAAGAACGGTAAGTCCTATGGCGATGAACTACGGACCCGGAACAATTTCATGAAAATTGACCTTTTTTTTTGGTAGGTATATCTCGATAAAAAATTAAAATTCAAATCTCTCGTACACCATCAGAGAGAGTTATTGAAGAAACTAATAGAATAAAATTGTCTTTAATGGTGATCTATAACACAATTTACCTATTTTGAATATCAATTTCTGATAATTTTGATATTTCCCCCTAAGCCCGTGGGTAAAATTTTATACAGTGATGAAATATATGCAAATATCTTGTAAACAATAAGATAGAATTTTTTCATTGATAACTTTTTAAATGTCATTTCACACATATTTTCAATACAAATTTTCGACATTTTTTTTTTAAATTGAACCTGAGAATGAGTAATTTCTGATAAAACTTACTCAATTGTAATAGAAAGTCGTGTGATGTTCTCAAAGGTTTATTCCCTTTCACATGGTACTCATATAGTCTCTTATTATAGCTCTTCCATCCTACACTCATTACAACTTTTCATATCTCTGTAACTATCAGCTTAAACCTATCTTTGCTTTTATCAAAGAAGAAATTTAGACAGCTGCAAAGCCTGGGAAGAAAGAAGGGAAAGCTACCGCTTCCTGCAGTATAATTATAATGCCCCCAAAAACACCACTTCGTGGTTAAAAAAAGAAGAACGCCTCACTCAAAAGAATGATTATAATTAGCTAAAAATAAATGATATCAAATTGAGAACACCTTACCCCCTTTCTTTCTATATCTCTGCACTCCTCTCTGAATTTATTCCTCTTATGTTTATCTTTCTTTATCCTTTATAGGGGTCATCCCAAACTTGATTTCTCTTTAAATTTACTTGTTGCACGGCAATAAAAAATGGCGGTCGGAGTATGATTTTTCTGAACTTATTTGATTTGAATCGAGAAAATTACACCGCGACCGCCATTTTTTATTGCCGTGCAACAAGTAAATTTAAAGAGAAATCAAGTTTGGGATGACCCCTATAAAGGATAAAGAAAGATAAACATAAGAGGAATAAATTCAGAGAGGAGTGCAGAGATATAGAAAGAAAGGGGGTAAGGTGTTCTCAATTTGATATCATTTATTTTTAGCTAATTATAATCATTCTTTTGAGTGAGGCGTTCTTCTTTTTTTAACCACGAAGTGGTGTTTTTGGGGGCATATCAGTTCTTTTTGTACGAAAATATAGGTTCATACACTACTGAAACATTATGAATAACAAAAGTAAATAAGCTGGGAAAATGTGAATGTACCAAGTTGTCTTTTTTTTAAGATATAGTTTTAGCAGTACGTATTTAATTTTTCTAAGGTCAATATGTATTTTGATCACAGATTTGGCCCCCTGAGTCCCCAAAGTGAGTAAATAATATATAAATTTGTAATGCAAGATTTTTTGATTCTATACTCCACATGATTATGTTTATCTTTCAATGCTAAATAGACCTCGGAGCCTCCTATGAGGGACATAAAACACCTGGATTTACAAATGCCAAAGAAATTAATTTGGTAATGAGTTCTCTCCCGTTGACTTTTTCTTACCCGAATTCTCTCCGGCTTGTTGCAGGGGTCACCACGAGTATCTCTCCCGGAAATAAGACCATGCTTTCTTACATTAGGTATTTAAGAAAATGAAAACTATAAAATTATCATTTTTATATAAGAATTGGCCTTTTATAAGGAAATCTTTAAAATCTCTAACAAATGAAAAGCAATGCTTTCAGTGTATAGTAGAGTTAGGTAAAATACATAGAAGGCCATGCCTCAGGAATATAGTAGGGTTAGGGATAATACATAGAAGACAATGCCTCGGGTTTATAGTAGGGTTAGGAAAAATACATAGAAGGTCATGCCTCAGGTCTATATCAATGATTCCTAGGTGTTTCGATTATAGTTTTTATGCTAGGACTAAACTATGTAAGTATAAAATCAGGTAAAAATGCAAGCGACGCGCGACGCGACGGGAGACAATTTGGTGTTGATAAAACCATGAGCGGGAGAGAACTCGGTGGTGACGTCCCTTATCAATACCTCACGAGGTATGAGTGTACCCCGGACATAATGGACAGAGAAAAAAAACTTCCCTGAAGGGGATCGAACCCAAGTCATCGTGCGTGCAAGCCTAGTATGCTACCCACTTGGCCAAAGTCACTACTTTGTCACAACTTTTAGTGATTAGCATCGACATTATGAGAGCTAATTCATCATATTTTATCTCCATCCAACCATGATTGTCCAAAATCAATCTCGTAATGCCGCCACAGGTCATCGGCCAATTCTGCAACTACTAAAATTTTCCTCGCGAGGGTAATGGGGTCGTCATGAAGATCAAATATAAAGATCGGAAAAACAAAACAACGTTAAGCCCAAATCGAAAATATAAAGCTAAAAAATTTCGTCCCCGCCAGGATTCGAACCCATGCTGACTGGGTGGCAGGTCGAGCATGCTACCAATAAACAAAGTTATCTTCTAAAGAAACGGACGGAAAATGAACTAACTAAATAAATACTTGGAAACTTAAACATTAAAATTTTGCAGTGAGAGAGCGAGGTCATCTCGAAAAATACATACTGGCCAATATCTGACCACTAAGCAAAGGATTCGAAGGTACCTACCCGCCAAAGAAAATGAAAACGCCACCAGGTGCCACCCAGTGGACCGGATGAAGGAATAAATTCAATAAATTTGGTATCTGCTCATCAAGATCTTTCATTTGATACCACTTAAGAATAGTATTATCCTTCGATTCCCGATTTGGGCTCCCAAAACCCGAGGCCGCCCAAATGGGCCGCCCGCTTATAATTTAGAATTTTTTTTTGGTCCGGGCTCATCTCCATTGTATCTTGATGACTTTAGACACCTCACTTAATTTTCAGTGCCAAGTTAAAGACACGAAGTCGGGTCTCAAAGGATCCGTATGAAGAAAAAAAAACAGAAAAAAAAAAATTATGAATCTTTTCATGTCTTTCACGATTGTTGAGCGGTCTCGAAAATAGGGTTTCCGTTGGCCTAGGAAGTCAAACAAAAAGTCAAATCAATTTATTTTTCGACGTAGAGTCCATTTCTGCAATAAAAATCGCAATTTTTGAAATTCATGTTGCACTTTTCGCTGGCTGAAAGTACATGAAATGCATGGGAACTATGTTTTCCGTAACCTTACACTCTGCCGGGCTGTCTCTTTCTTTGTATAGGCGTTCTTCACACCTCGGCCGAGGTGTTTGATGATCTGTTTAAAGAAAAGGTGTTTTCTTTCTCTATGCATCACTTTTACATTGTACCATACAAAAGTAGAAGGGGGAGGGGGGGCGGGGAGAATTGGAGTTGGATTTGAAAACGTGTAGTAGGTACTAAAATGATTGTTGTGTGTACGTTGCTGTACGTTAGTAGATATTAAAATGACACCTTTCCATGATTAGTGTTACTGATTTAGTTACATGAAAATATTTTTTATAAATTAACTTTCAAAACATAGGTGATATCTAGTGCAAGGTTCTCACAAATCTGACTTCATCTAAAAACTCGTCATTTTCTGTATAATCCTTTCCCATAAACCATTCTCTATAATCTCCATGTTGTTCTGTGATGCGTTATCTCACGTTTCATGGTGTTTTCTTTATCTTTTGAGCTTTTTCGTGAAGCTATTTCTTTCCTCTTCCTTTTCATATTAATTTTCATTGTCTAGCACAGGAAATTTTTCCTCAATGGAATGAAAAACAGTGTTTGACCTTAAGTAAATAAGTTTATAAGTGTACTTTTGTTTCAACATTACTTTTCATGAAATGTTTATTTCTTTTTTTTGAAATGGTATAGAGTGCTAAATTGTATGCGGGAGATTATTGGGGATTACGTACATATGATCCATCGCATACTCGGAATTTGTAATTCAATATTTTGAGAGGATTAAAAGTTGCCACTGTTGAACCGAATTAATTTATACATTGACGATTTTAATTAAAGTTGATCCTTAGTGAAGGATCATTTTCATGACAAACACGACTTCAATTCTGAAGGATAACTTACAAGATCCTTTCTACAACAGGTACGTAGGTAGGTTACCCTATTTCTGAGTATTTTAACAGGATAAAAGAGTAAAAATAATATTATGCACAGGTATTTCTGAGTATTTTAACAAGATAAAAGAGTAAAAATATTATGCAGAGGATGATTTTAGTAGAAACTATGAGTCTATGTACAAATTATTTTATAATAAGAGATAGTAATTTTATAAAAAGTTCTCAGTGGTAATTCTTTTCTATTACTTTGGATTACACGGGTATTGGCGTCCCCAAGGCTCCCGAGCAAGTGATTGGTATAGACTGGCTGGTTATCCACATCCATAAAGTCCCAGTGAGTAGTGTGAATTTTCTCTTTCATAAGTATCAGTTGCCCTCACAACCTGATGGCTATATATGCATCTCAGGTTGGTCACATCGGCCATGAAGTAAGGTAAAAATACCAAACGGAGAAGGAGAAGGAAACTGGTATGACAGGGTTAGCAGCCCAGTACCTTTTTTTTAATGATATTTATTTACAGAGGAGACTTAACAATCAAAGTCCTTGCTCCCGGTACCTTTTATTATAAACCGCTTTCAACAACTCACCAAGCCTCGAAACACATCGGACTGTCACCACGGATACCCGCCCCCCGGCAACTAGGACAACGAATAAAGCATCGACCTGTCCCTTAGGATAGAACGATTACGGATATGTATGTATGTAATTTTATAAAAAAAACTAGCATTTCAGCATTTTTTATGCACGCCTTTTATTTATACTATATAGGCAATGTGCAATAATAATAAAATAATTGATTTTCACCTATTCATCTCTGGCTGAAAATTAATATACATAATTATAGGTTGACTCTATATCGCAGATGTGCAATAAGAAAGGATTTTATTATATTCCAACTGGGGCGCCAACCGCGGGGATAAGGGCGAGTACTAAAAATTAAATGGGCGACACAATTTTTTGTAACGTTTTTCGAAGACATTTTTTTTTCAAAATTTGCCGCGATGACCTATCAATTCATAGCAGGAAAGTTTTAGGCAAGGGTTTGAGCTTTCAATTGACATATCGATAGCGAATTTCTGATGGGCCGTTCTTGAGCTACTTCAGGTAAGGAAAAAAAAATGGAGGGGGACCATGTAAAATATTCACGTTTTTTGACCTAAATGACATTTGTCGCGATGACCTATCAACTCAAAGTCAGAAAATTTTAGGCAAGAGTGTGAGCTTTCATAAAATACAGGGTGTCCCACCAAACTTGGACACCTCAAATTACTCGGCCCCTGAAAGAGTTTTTGAAAAATAAAAAAATCTAGGGTACATGTGCTAATTATGTGGTTTCAGTTATGAAATTTTTCTTATACAGGGTGGTTCAAAAGTCAGAAATTGAGGTGTCAACTTTCGATTTTTAAATGGATCGACCTGAATTTTATTTGATAATTTTACTTCTAAATGATTCCTGAGTACTTTTTTATACAACAATATTACATACAGGGTGGTTTTTTTTCGACCAATTTTTTTTCTAAATCTTGAATAACTCAAGTTCGGTTAATTTTTTCGATAACAAGAAGAGAATGTGTTTGTGTAATGAATACACGCACTTTTAATTGGCATCAAAAAAATTTATACAGGGTGGTTCACAAGTGAAATAATGACTTGATTTTTTTTAAAACTGAGTTTTTTTAATTTTTTATTTAGGATTAATAATTCTCGTCTAATTTTACACATTTTTCGTTAGTCATATCGAAAAACAAAACTAAAGTGTTGTACAGGGTGAGACATATTTTTTTTGTAACACCCTGTATATGGGCAGTCAAAGAGACGCAAAATTAAATATAAAGACTAAATATGCAAGAAAAACTTTGATTTTTAATTAAACTAAAAAGTTATGGTGTTTTAACTAATATTGTCGCATGGACCACCCTGTAGATATTTTCTTAAACTATCATGTAGGTACTCTAAGTTGTATAAAATTCAACGAACAATTCGAATCATGTGGGAAAAACAAGTAAAAAACACGAATTTGAAGCCATTTTCAATTTGGTGTCCACACTGAATGATTTTAAAACTTGAAATAAAAAGTAGGTAGGTGTAGACACAAAATTGAGCATGGCTTTTTGAATTCATTTTTTTTCTTTCATATTTGGACTCCTCGTTGAATTTTAGACAGTTTCGACTACCCATATGATGGTTTAAGAAAATATCTACAGGGTGGTCCATGTGACAATATTAGTTAAAACACCATAACTTTTTAGTTTAATTAAAAATCAAAGTTTTTCTTGCATATTTAATCTTTATATTTAATTTTGCGTCTCTTTGACTGCCCATATACAGGGTGTTACAAAAAAAATATGTCTCACCCTGTACAACCCTTTAGTTTTGTTTATCGATATGACTAACGAAAAATGTGTAAAATTAGACGAGAATTATTAATCCTAAATAAAAAATTAAAAAAACTCAGTTTTAAAAAAAATCAAGTCATTATTTCACTTGTGAACCACCCTGTATAAATTTTTTTGATGCCAATTAAAAGTGCGTGTATTCATTACACAAACACATTTTATTCTTGTTATCGAAAAAATTAACCGAACTTGAGTTATTCAAGATTTAGAAAAAAAATTGGTCGAAAAAAAAACCACCCTGTATGTAATATTTTTGTATAAAAAAGTACTCAGGAATCATTTAGAAGTAAAATTATCAAATAAAATTCAGGTCGATCCATTTAAAAATCGAAAGTTGACACCTCAATTTCTGACTTTTGAACCACCCTGTATAAGAAAAATTTCATAACTGAAACCGCATAATTAGCACATGTACCCTAGATTTTTTTATTTTTCAAAAACTCTTTCAGGGGCCGAGTAATTTGAGGTGTCCAAGTTTGGTGGGACACCCTGTATATATAAAAAAAAATTAAATAGGACCAAAATAATATTATTATTTTTTTTACAAAAAACCAACACAATAAATTTCCGATTTCTAATATTAGAAATTTATCGGAATTAAAATTAACTGGCAGTTCAGAATTTTTATGTACGCCGTGTTTTTTTACATACGGCACGTGTAGGCAATGTGCAGTAATCAAACAATACTAAACATAAAATTTCATATGAACCCATTAGTTTTTCATTGTATCCTATTTTCCAGCGGAATAAGACAACGAAGAGTTAGGATTTCTGGCATAATATGCCTGAATAAATATGAATGTGATAAAAATGCATAAAAAATTAACCGACAGTCCAGGATTTTTCATGAAAACATTGTAATTTTACTACATAGGCAATGTGCATTGTGCAATAATTAAGTGCAAATGAAATTGTGCATTTTTACGATTTCTGTAATATAACTACGGCATAGAAAATTATTATGAAAACGGTATGGGTTCCTGTTATCAAATGCTTGAATATAGCTACATGCGTAATATTATGAGGAATAGTTATTGAACATAATATTATTATTGAATCAAAAAATACATACCTACCTACAACATAATAGTAAGTAGGTTAAGCAAATAAGCATGGTTCGTCAAAGGTGGCTGAAAAATCGGCCTACCAAGATGGCTAATAACCGAGTAGTCAAGGCACTAGGCTGGTAAACCAGATAGCGAAGGGACTCGTTGGATCGAATCCCTTCTAATGCAAGAATTGTTCCATAAATGTTTGAGAGTTTTGAGACGTTAACCAAATAATAATGGCATCAAAACAACTGCTAGAATAATGGGACTCTTTAGTCCTCATTGCACAGTATAAATAAAAGTCTGTTATCAGCACACGAGTACATAATATGCGAGCGTTACTCACGAGGCACAATGAGGACATCTCGATTCTTCTCTCTGTTCCCCGTCCTATGGCCCCCGGCGCAGTCTCCTATTGTGAATCTGGGAGTCATCTTGCAAATTTGCTGAAACACAGTTACAGAAATACTTTAATCGCTGAATTAGTGATCGCCGCCCTTTGGTTAGGACATAATATATTATGTATATATTTATTTATTTTTCTTCATTTTTTTCTCTTTTTACTTCTCTTATATTATACATTTCTTTGTAATTATCTGTGTTGTATATGTATATAAGTCCAATTAATAAAGTGTTAAATAATAATAATTAGGTATTTACTGATAAATTGAAAATCATATATATTTTGGAATCCCTGACGAAGCTCTCATATCCTCTTTATAAGTTGACACTGAGTTATTTATGAAATCCTTTAACGTCTTATGTTTTGTGTACAGTGAAGAAAATGTCCGCACTTACAACAATTTTCAATCGAATTTCAAACTAAAAATTTTGGACTAAAGCGAAAGTAATTATATAGTTGTGAGTTTTTTTTTGTGGGTGTGAGACTTGGGTTATGAAAAAGATAAAATGGAAGCTATGGAAATTTGGATATGGAGGAAAATGTAAATATTTTTGTTCAAATGATTGTAACGAGCGAAAGGCCAATTATTAGTTAAGTTGGTCCATTATGACCATTATTAGGTAACTAAATTACTGACGCAGCGCAGATTACATATCTTCAGATTCTAGATTCCATTCAGGATTCTGCGGCTAAACTACAGACACAAATTACATTTTTGGGCAGATTCCAGGAACCTGGAAGTAAAAACTCAAAGTCCAACTTGATAGTCTTTAGGTCAAAGCGCGGCGCCCAGCTACGATTCTCACCTGATATTCTCTCTGGTATTCATTCATTTTGGTGATGAGATTCTTCATGGATTTCTGCTTTAGTCGTTGGGACAGATCCCTTACTGGAAACCAGGTGACTCCACAGATGACAAACTCCTCCAGAGTATCGTATACAAACTTGTATTGTTCCTGAAACAGAATTTTTTCAAACTTACATTCAATTTGTTTTGCCATTGTTAGTATTCGTGTTGACCCAGCACCTAATTGGGAAGTATTGTGTCACTTCTCGCCCATCAGAGGGGAGGCATACTATGTAGCCCGTTGCCCCATTTTTCGGGACCACCCTGTACGGATTATGTTTATTATACAGGGTGTCCCGTATACAGATGCAAATATTTTGAGGGTAGGTTCAGCCCACCGTGGCCTACCATATAATCGAAACCATATAATTTATAAGAGACCCAACACATGCTTGCTTACTTCGGGTATCTTGTACTGCAATTAAAAAAAAAAAAAAACAATTTTAAGCATTTTATCTATGTATAAATGTATATAATATTATTTTATTTAATTTATGTTTCTGTGCTTGTTAATTGTTACCTATGTTTATAAAAAAAATAAATGATGAAAAAGTATTTAAAAAACAAGTACTGAATGTTGCTAACTCACCACTGTCTCCACAAGACCTCTCCTGGACTGACGCAACATCTTCAGGTACCCATACACGTCAAACGAGTCCTCCTCCTCCATCAACTCCATATTCGCGTCTATGGAGAGGAACACCCCTGACCGGCCACCTCCATCGCTGAAACAAATGGATGGCTCAATGCTCAGTATTCGATACCGCTATATTAATGCCTGTAAAGTCGAACCTGGATACACGGGAATTCAAGGAACCGGCAATATTGAGCGGAGGGATGATCAACAGGAACCGGGTGTGAAATCAAACATTGCCATCAAAAAAATCTCTCTACCCATTGCCTTCATATTACTAAGAAATATCTAGAATGTCCCTAATTTCAATGAATAAATCACCTATTGAGAATTTTTATTTGCTAATATTAGGTATAATATACAGGAAGATTCAGAAAAGTACCGTCAAACGTTAACCACATATTCTATGGGCTAGTTAAGGAGGGGTCAACTCTATAAAAGAAAGTGCCCAAATGCCTCCTAACGGAGGTACACGCCCCTTAAGGTGTTTTTAAACAATCGAAATTTTCATTTTACGGTTTACCTATTTGGGATATCGCAATGTGGTAAAAAAATCACTCTCAATACTAGATAGCACCTTTCTTTTGGCACAAAATTTAACACCATTCCAATGTCAGGGGCGGTCTCAGGAGGGTCAGATGGTAGATTTCAATGCACTCTGCACACGCTGATGGAGTGATGACAAATCAAAACTATCAAAAGTCAAGTTTTCAATTTACTCCACTTACATCCATTGTTAAATAATGAATTGGCTGAAAAATTTTGTTCTAAAATTGTATGCTAGTTGCATAGGTTTCAAAACTTAATGCGGTTTTAAAATCTTCAATTTCAATTTTCAAGCTTTTGTGTTAATTTGAGGGAAAAATTATTCAGACCATTTTTGTAGACAATGACATAAGTTTTAAAATGGTGAAAACCAAATTCAATTACAAGCAACGACTAAAAAGTTAGAACGTTTTTTCTTCCGTCTGACCCTCCTCAGACCGCCCCTGAAATTGGAGTGCTGTTAAACTGTATGCCAAAAGAAAGGTTTCATCTAGTATTGAGAGTGATTTTTTTACCATATCGCGATATCCCAAATAGGTAAGCCGTAAAATGAAAATTTCGATTGTTTAAAAACACCTTAAGGGGCGTGTACCTCCGTTAGGAGGCATTTGCGCACTTTCTTTTATAGAGTTGACCCCTCCTTAACTAGCCCATAGAATATGTGGTTAACGTTTGACGGTACTTTTCTGAATCACCCTGTACATATAGTAAACTCACTTGCTATTCTCGCTACAGTCTTGATGGAAGACGTCAAGAAGACAAGGTACCAGCTCTGTCAGGGCAACAGACAGTAAGATGAATTGTTTGGGCCCTTAACATGGTTGGCGTTTGGGCCCTTAACATGTAAGAGTGCCAGAACCAACCAACCTCAACCATGCGGAAGAGGTTGACCCATGTCGACCCCAAGTAGGTTTGGAAAAGTAAGCTCACTTGCAATGGACCACGATGGGCCCATGCTGCTGCGTCCGGTAAGTCCCCACCACAGCGCGCATGCGTCGTCTAAACTCCAGGATGGCGTTGGAAAAAGGACACGTGTGACAAGGCCACTCTGTGTAGTGGAACTGAAGGATTTTTCTAGTCTCTTCTTCTGGCTGAAAATACAAACAATCATTTTATAGTAAGGATCGCATTTGTAAATCCAGCGCCACTGAAGGAAGTTAAGCTATGTCCAGTAACATTTGAATTTTAACAATATCACTCGAACTCAAATAGTCATGGCATGCAGCTCTAGGTGAAACGTTTTTCTTACTTGCACGCTTGATGATACCATAGCGTGTATGATTAAGAATTGTGGTAACCACCCCTCGCCGAGTGGTTCCCACTTGTTTGCATCAGTTATTACATCACATTATTATCAAACTTATTGAATATTGATTGCAATGTTTAGATCTCAACAACAAAAAAGACGAGTCTACTTACAGATCCTTGCTTCAGAACGACGACTATGGTACGAATGTGAAAGTTAGCCAACTCCTCCTCATGCTCCACTGAGATGGTCAGATTGCCATAGGTCTCACTCTTCACCTTGGCGGAGGGCCAGTACTGCATGCACATCACCTGCAGGGCAATGGGAGGTAATGCTAGGTAGTGAAAGGACTCAGAGTGGCAATTAGGCTGGGGGAAGAGCTCAGAAAACTATATCCTCTCAGAAATCTATATTAAAAAGCTATAATGTGAGAAGATCAAAGGAGAGAGAAAAGAGACATAAGTAGAGAGTCTTCTGAACTCATTACCCCTCACATAATGTACCAATGGGAGGCGAAAGGAGATCAGAATTCAGATGGTAAAAAATAAAATAATTTTAAATGATAAAAAAACTACAGAAATAACAAATTCGAATATTATACAAAAAATTGAAGAGCATCACTTAATAACGAAAGAGAAATTTTCATTCATAAAATTTCAAAGGTCCCCATTCACTTCTATCAATAGAATAATGTAGGTAGGTACTCACTTTTATGAAGTCGAAGGTTTTGGTGAGCATAACTATACAGCTGGCGTTCTCCTGCCACACCATTCGCCAGAAATCATTGACGGTAACTTCGGTAGGTCCCTGCGTGACAATGTAAGCGTTTGGCATCAGAAGACTCTGTAATGGAAACATATTTTTTTTTAAAGTTGACCCCATTTATTACAAAAAAGAAGCATACTAATTAAAAACAAATATTACAATATTAATCATTTCGCAATTACTTTATGATGCATGCAAAAAGGAAATAATTGTCAAAGTTCCTCTACGGCTGAGGTTACTAATTCTGTTTGGAAAACGTCGCTACCAGCAGCGTCTGTGTCTTGATTTTTTAAATATGATGAACAATTTTCATCAAATCTAATTAACCTATCAGAATGAAGTTTGTTATGTGCTGCTTGCTACTAGGGACCTATGAGCAACAACCCATTGACAAAGTTTTCTATTACATATGTCCGTGTACTTTAAACTGGGCTGCATTTTACTTTTGATCCTAATACCAGTTGAAATGAAATACTCACATCTACATAGGAGGCATTGATGTAATCAGAATCTGGAATATCTTCTATTGAATCTAAAACTACGCGGTTATAATCATCTGAAACAAAAGAGGAAGCTTTTTTTTATACTAAAATTAAGTAGGTAATTCAAGTATCGATAAGAGCTCGTTTAGAAATATTAACCTACCGGCTAAACCCCGGCACTTTGATGCCGCTATGTTTTTTGGTCGTGGCTAGGGAAAATACGAATTTTGATTAAAAAAAAAAGAAAAAAAAACTTTCTCAGTACTCATCTAAATACCAGAAAGAGTCTCTGTGCCAAATTTGAAATCATTCGGCTTGGCCTTTTTGGAGCTACATTGATTATGAATAAATGAATATAAATGGATTTTATAGATAAAGATTAATCCAGTCATTAGGGTTGTCGCATTTTCCAGGAAGACGGTTCTTTTCTTTATCAAATATCATAGGTAGGCATTAAAAATTTTAGCTGAAAATATTCTCTATATTCTTGGTTACCCACAAATACTATGAAATTGGAAGAGAATGCCGAAGGCATTATCACCACCCTTGATGAGGCTTTGTTTATAACTGTCTTAAATACAATGAACATACTAATTATGTTCATTGTATTTAAGAAAATGTAAATAAAGCATGATCGAATTGTTTATAGATGCTTACTTAGGTATTTCATAGTATTTGTGGTCGTGATTCCGCCCTGGTGGCTTCACCTACGACTTTTTCATTTTGTTTTGAATAAGTGCCGGTATTAGAAATATAAAATTATACTCACATGGAATGCATTTTTGGTTTTGGTTTTTCTCCTTGTTGACATTTTTGATGGCATGTCTGCAGGAGTGAGTTTCTACTTTACAAGCAGTCTGGAAACAGAACACAGGGGTATAAGAAAAATCTTAACCAACAAACATCGGTAGATGCCACAATAATCAATATTATTATTTTAATTTTTCAAGAGTAATACAAGAGTAATGCAGCCTCCGTGGCGTAATGGTTGTGACTACTGCCCGTAGTCCAGAGTTCCCGAGTTCAACTCCCGGCTGGGGCAGACTTTTCGAAGAAAATTCTGTTCCATCCAAACACGTGAGGCTGCCATTTCCGGCCCTACCCAGGCTGGGTGAGGTTAATGTGGGTAGCTGGTACGATTCCCAGCGAATGGAGGGTAAAGCCCCCGTCCTAATCTAGGACGTTAAATCAAATAGAATCGTTGGCGTTAGGAAGGGCATCCAGCCGTAAAAAAATGTGCCAAAACCAATCAACCTCAACCTTGAGGTTGAACAACGTCGACCCTGCTTAAGCGGGATAAGACAGAGTAAAAGAAGAATACATTTTTTCAAAAGATATATGTAGATTGTTTTATTTAGTATCCATGAAACAGCAGCTCCTGAAGAAGCTTGTGGTCTGTTTCGTGATACGCTACATCCAGCAGTATGAGTCTCTTCTGATGGGCGACAAGTGACACAATACTTCTCATTTTAGGTGCTAGGTCAACACGAGCGCACCGGAAATTATTCTTTACAAACAATTGTAACCAAATTTTGAATTTTTTGTCGGCTCTGGAATTCAAAACAGGGCTTTCCGCATTAAAATAACATTTCTTTGAAAAAGGAACTAACTGCATAGCTGGATACTGAGTGTCCACCGAAGTAAGGTTGGGGTTCCTTCCCAAACCTGTGATGTGATATTAAAGAGAGGTTAAACAGTAGAAAAGTCCTAATGCTTGCAAGGTATAATTATAGGAAAATATTACCTTTTACCCACTTTTGGAATGACCAACATGATAATAGCGTTAAGTGTCTATTGGAAGATTATTGTACAATGTGTGTTTGCAAAAATTCACGACGGATACTAAAAACACACAACTTTACAATTATAATATGTTCTCATCTGAAAAACTTTGGCCAAGCGTCAGTTAGCGCGCTAAGCTTTGTACGCATGGTGACCTGGGTTCGATCCCCAGCAGAGGAGGAATTGTTCTACTCTGTACTTGGATGTTCGGGGTCCACTGTCGCGAACGCGAGGTGTTTTTAATTATTAGTAGTTTCAATAGAGTGACATTTAGATATTTGATTAAATTAGTGAAGTTTAGTAAATAATAGTGATTCAAATAGTCAATCTTTCATTTTGATATAATACAAAGTAAATATGGTCTGATTTTTGCAATAGTGCGAAATTTAACATAATCTTGTAAGATAAACAGTTTTGCCAAGTGACATTGATTCGCCTTAATCTATTATCTATGTTTAATTCATAACAATATACATTGTGAAAATAATAAAAATATAATCCATAAACCATTTAGAATCCCCCCTTTCCACAAAATAAATTAGTTTTTATTTTCTCTGTCGTTCTTCCAGGCGAATTCACGACAGTCCACTCACATAACTCGTGAAGAAAAATCAGAAGTTACTTGTATGAGTAACGACCAGTGGCGGCATTACCAGGGTAAAAAGAAATTAATGAAATAGAATTCGAAAAGTGAAGGAGGCTCTGAGTAATGCTCCGCTACCCACAAAAATTGTGAAAATGCCTTGTGCTTCACCACAAATAAAATCATACATACAACTTTGGCCATGTCTACGGGGTGTACTACTCAATAACTTACCTGGAATTCTAATTTGTACAGGACGGGAAATTTTCTTCTTTGATCACAGTGTTTTACATAGTTGCTGGTCGGAATTGGTTTGGTGGGAATCGTCGAAATGACGCCGCCATTTTCGACTGAAATCAAAAAGCGGAAAGTTGGGTCAGTTCGTAGAAAAACTTAATGGAAGTTCTAAATTCTATAGAAAAGAAAAAAAGGTCGGATATTGTATAACATAAAACACCATTATTAAAGTTTCCAATAAATCACTTTCGTTCAGTTGTTAACTGACACCATACAAATTTTGATACACCAAAACAAAACTGGACTACTCGTTTTAAACAATGAAATTTATGTGTGTGTATTTGTGGGTGTGTGTGAGAGAGAGAGAGAGTAAGAGAGAAATGTTGTGGGCTAAGAGAACATAAAAGAGTTGGATGATTTGAGGAAGGCTAATCAAATGGAAAAGAAATTAAAGAAAAACGAGAGAGAGTAAGAAAGGGGAAATATATGGAGAGTCACAACAAAATGGAAGGGTGTATGTTATGAAAGGGAGGGATGGAGGAGAAAGAGAGAGAGAGATAGTTGAGGCAGGGTGACAGAACATTTGCAGAGGGAGAGAAAAACTGAAGGAATTTGAGAAGAAGGGAGGGAGGTGAATTAGAGGCAGAAAGTAGTAAGGAGTAAATTGGAAAGGAATATAGATGATTAGAAGGAGGAGAGAAGTACAAGATTGGTGTATAGAGAGAGAGAGATAGGATTATGAAATCTAAAGGCAGGGAAATGGAGGAGAAATAGAGAGAGACAGAGAGAAGATTAGGAAATCAAAATACAGGGAAGTGGAGGAGAGAGAGAGAGAGAGAAAGTGAGGATTAGGAAAGCCAGAGACAGGGAAGTGGAGGAGAGAGAGAGAGAGAGAGAGAGAAAGGGAGGATTAGGAAAGCCAGAGACAGGGAAGTGGAGGAGAGAGAGAGAGAAAGGGAGGATTAGGAAAGCCAGAGACAGGGAAGTGGAGGAGAGAGAGAGAGAAAGGGAGGATTAGGAAAGCCAGAGACAGGGAAGTGGAGGAGAGAGAGAGAGAAAGGGAGGATTAGGAAAGCCAGAGACAGGGAAGTGGAGGAGAGAGAGAGAGAGAGAGAGAGAAAGTGAGGATTAGGAAAGCCAGAGATAGGGAAGTGGAGGAGAGAGAGAGAGAGAAAGGGAGGATTAGGAAAGCCAGAGACAGGGAAATGGAGGAGGAGGAGAGAATGGGAGAGACAGAGAGGAAATGAAGTTGTCATCTGTGGCGCCAAGCAACGTCCTCCCTATAATTTTATCTGTGAATTATGTTCTGTGTTGCTCAGAACTAGACTGCTCTCCTCTCTATCTTCAACCCCTTTCTCTTTGTAACCGACTCTCTGTATTATTTTTACAATGAACCCGTTCTTCCGAATCTTTTCTCTGCCTTTGCTGATGGCTCACTAAAACGCGGTACCAAAATAACCCCATGGAACTACATCATTCTCGATTATAACAGATATCTTTCGGCGTGTGCATTTGTAGAAACAACTAACTAATGTTTGAAAAATAATTTAAATTTTAAGTTTTTTCGGACTAATGGTCGAAAACATTGTTCGCTTCTTGACTTTCAATGAGGCTGAACATTATACACGGTGTCTCATTTTAAGATTACTCGGCCCCTGTTAGAAATAGAAAAAAAATCTATTACAAGATCATTTTCATTCAACCAATACCTTGGCCTGACGGTAGCATGCTCGGCTTGCACTCTAGGTGACCCGGGTTTGAGTCCCGGCGGGGTCGGATTTTTTTCGGCTCTGTACATTGGATATCGAGGCCTACCCTAGCCTCGTGAGGACAATTGGGGTAGTTGTAGAGTGGGCAACTACCAGTGGCGGCATAACGAGATTCATATTGGAATATGATGGTTGGTTGGAGGTATGATGGATAAGCATTAGTTCTCGTAATGTCGATGCTACCCATTAAAAATTGTGACATAATAACACAAATAACCAGCTCTTTATCTTTTTTTATAGCTCAAAAGAGAAATGTAATGAGGACTTTTGAAGATCTGTCAAGATTGTCCTCCAATGTTATTTCAAGGTCAACTTCAAATTCTTAAATGGATCGACCAGAATTTTATTTCATATTTAGATTTTCCATGGAAATTTAACTTCATTTAAATATTTACATGAAATTTAAATATTTTCATTTTTCTTTTTCTCAAGTTAATTTTTTCAACTCAAACCTGCACATGTGACATATCAAATTAGAGGTCTCATCATGTTGAATGAGAAAATATCAAAATACATAATATTAATAAGAAAAATATTTAAAGGCGTCTGATGAAATTGGTTTCTGAAATAAAAGTGCAATCAATTTCAAGAAAACCGAGAAAAAAACTAAAATGAAATATTAATGTAAAGAGTTGTAAAGCGAGTAATCGCACTGATACGCTTAAAATGAGACCCTGTATTTATTTTCTGCTTATAGGTCAATGTAAATGTATTGAACGACAGAACTACCTACATTATTAAAAAGGAACTCACTAAAACATTGGGGTTATTGAGAATCAAAAAGATTGATCTGAAGAAATACATTAGACTCTAGAAGGTAGTCTGCTCGTTCATGTGCCAAGGCCAGTGCTAGGTAGAAAAGGTTTGAAAAGCCGTGAATCTTGACCATGAAATGTGGAATGGACCGTCTCCTATACCTAATATAGTGGTTAATTGTTAGGAGACCAAAGCCTATGGTGCCTATGCCTATGCATGTATCCAGATCTGTAGTACTGTTTGATAAGATCAGTCAGTATGCTTTTACAAAAGTTTAAATACATATTACTAAAAATCAAAGCAATTTTTATTTTAAGTTTATTCAAAAACTTGGTCTGTGTAAAATATGTACGAGAAAAGCAAAGGATTTGAAAAAAAGACTATAATATTTATAATGTTTCTACAATAGGCAATACTTTCACTATGATAGAAAACACTGTACTCAAGCAATGGACTCGTAAAAAGTTTGAAAAATAAAAGCAAACAGGATTTGGTTTGATCCTTTCACTCAGTTCAGGATGGATTAGACCAAAGAAAAATGTCGGAGGCTCTCTCCCCCACAAGCTTCCCTGGCAGGATTTTTTATTGCCATGATGGTTTCACTTTAAGAGATAAAGTTTTCATCTTGGAAAAATTAATGTTTTATTATTTCACAAGTACAATTTTGCATCTTGAAAATTACTGACAGTATTTTTTTTATTATTAAAATTCCAACGTCTAAAGTTGTTAAAAACTGTTTTACTATCTGAACTCTAGAAAATGTTAGAATATACTGGAATTACTTTTAATTCATAAAATAAAAATAAAACAAACATAGTTTGTAAGAGTCTACCTCGGGAAGTTGGTACTCATATAGGGAGGTGGGTATCACCACCCACAGTAGAGCACTAAACATGCACGCAGGTGATCTAAGTTCGAATCCCGGTTGGGTTCAAAATTTTCTTCTCATTAGGTTCTTTCTACTCAGGTTACAGCGGCGGGACAGACAGTCAGTCCCGATAGCTCACAGGTCAAGGCGTCAGTCTACTAATCCAGAGATTGCGGGTTCAAACCCAGCAGGAGCATTACAAGTTATCTTTCTATCTATTTGAAATTTTGAACTCAGAGTTATAAGTCTTACTCGGGCAGTATAAACTAGGTGATATGTAACAGTATATATTTATTACTTTGTATGTTCGATTTCCACTCATATGTCATGATGAAAATGAGAAGTTAGTTATATATCTATCTAATTTACCAAGTTGAAAAGAAAATAACATAATATATTCTTCAATAATACTGTACTACCCTCAAACGTTGTGAAGAAGCTCTTCCTTTACCCGTAATAATACAAAATAAGTACTTAAGTACCTACATTGATATTTTAGTCCATTGGAAAATTCTCAAGTGAACTCATTGAACAGAATTCAGTATTGAATACTCACGAGAATAGCAGACTCAAGTGAATAGACCAGCTGATGTAGGTATAATATGTATTTCCACAAACCAACAATAATGAACACTATGAACAAGAATTTCAAGATAAATAAGAAAGACAGATTACGTAAAATCTCACCATGAATAACATTTCCTATTGGGAGTCCCCTTGATGATTCAGAAGTCCCCTCCAAAATGTCAATCTTTACATTACTTTAGGAATGTTCCAATTATGTGGCCCTGAACACTTGACATGATGCAGTTTCCAAGCTGTTTGCTTCAATGAAAAACAGCGGAGAGCGAATAGGACCCCGTGCCCCACAAATATCTAAACTTGAAACACTTAACCTTTGGCAAACGAGGAGAAGAATTTAACGTGGAGATAAAAATCATGACCAAGCAAGCCTAGAGCAAGGCTTGATAATGAAATCTCAAGTGAAAGAGAAAATTCTCAAGTGAACTCATTGAACAGAATTCAGTATTGAATACTCACGAGAATAGCAGACTCAAGTGAATAGACCAGCTGATGTAGGTATAATATGTATTTCCACAAACCAACAATAATGAACACTATGAACAAGAATTTCAAGATAAATAAGAAAGACAGATTACGTAAAATCTCACCATGAATAACATTTCCTATTGGGAGTCCCCTTGATGATTCAGAAGTCCCCTCCAAAATGTCAATCTTTACATTACTTTAGGAATGTTCCAATTATGTGGCCCTGAACACTTGACATGATGCAGTTTCCAAGCTGTTTGCTTCAATGAAAAACAGCGGAGAGCGAATAGGACCCCGTGCCCCACAAATATCTAAACTTGAAACACTTAACCTTTGGCAAACGAGGAGAAGAATTTAACGTGGAGATAAAAATCATGACCAAGCAAGCCTAGAGCAAGGCTTGATAATGAAATCTCAAGTGAAAGAGTCTGGTGATAACGACCAGGCGTTCTCAAAGCAAAGTGATAATATTATTCAACCGTTCAGTCTCAACTTTCGACATTTTTTCTAGAAATGTGGATAAGTTAACAACAGGTGCCGCACCTCGAAACAGGCTAGTGAATACTACATTTATATTTCGCATTTTTTTATAATTGCTACAGAGAGAGTATTTTTAGTTATTGACCCTTTTTTTCTTTATATAAGTATTTAAATAAAAATAGATACCTATTTACTCTGTAAGTGTGTAGTCTGTACCTATAGGTAGCGGTAGGTAATATAGGTAAAATTTGTAAAATAAATAATTAATATGATTTTGTGAAGAATTTCTGATTTTTCATCAACATGTCGAAGCAGTCAGAGTCAAAATGAGTTATTCAGAATCTGACGTTTCATGTTTTCAGCATCTATCTGTGTGGTGCATGAAGAAGATGACCTTCCAGATCAACCTTGAGGGCAAGTTGGGTTTTTCAACTTTTTACTTACACATTACCTGCTCTCCATAATTCTATTTAAAACCAAAATTGGCGCGACCTGTGAGAAAAGGAAAAACAGGTTCACCATAACTTTGACACAAAAAAAAAATATCCCACCGAAATTTGGGCTCATATTAAGATAGTCTGGCTGGGGGACTATAAACAGGGAGTAGACCAGCAGTGTGGCTGGGGGACTATAAACAGGGGGAGTAGACCAGCATTGGCTTGGTTCTGGGAGCCCTCGTCAATTACTAGCCTCCTTGTTAAGACAGTGGTAGAAGTGCTGAGTCATTCCTCCACTGTCTGGCTACCATCGTTCACGGTGACGCCACTCTATGATGATTAAGATAGCACGTACTTGAGCTGCAGGACTTCCCTTGAAATTTGTTCAACAAACCCCCTGTGAAGCGATCATTTTTATACACTTTTAACAACTTAATACACTAGTAATGATGCTGGCAGTTCTGAAATATTGAGAAGCACTGATTTATTATAGCATATCTCAGTGATTCTCAACGTGGGCGATATCGCCCCCTGGGGGGCGCTGGGGGGTCAAAGAGTACATTTTGGGTGGTCGGGGGGCGATGAAATTATTTTGGGCAATAAGGTGGCGATGGAATTGGCTTGACAAGCTCATCATCATATAATCCAAAAATAACCAACTCCCCTACCGGCGACTAATTTGTCACCATTTCCACCAACAACGACTATGTTCAGAAAAGATAAACAGTTTAATGTGACGTCATCAGCAGCAGCCAATAGTCACGTGACAGCATCCTCTCCTCTTATAAAACCTTGGTACAATTGGTATTTCTTTTATCAGTGCGTAGTGACGAGTCACTTCAGTCAGCAGGCCTGTGCTCTTTTTCTGTAAGATTTAAATTTGTAGCTACGCGTGCTTTATATTTTTGCATCTAGCGGGAAGTGGGCGAAAACAAAATACATATAAACTCTGTTTCGTGTTAATATAGGCCCGTTGGCTGGCGCTGCTTGACGAGCGCTTGCCCATCGGCGAGCTTGATTTGTTTAATTTCAAGTGCTACCTACTCTTTTTGTTCTATTTCAGATCCTCAATGCTGATCCGAAAAAAGCCTACCAACGCAAATTTAAATTATAATTTAGTAAGGTTTGTTAAACAAAGTTTAGTGAAGTGAAATAATCGAATAAAGTAGGTAATAAATATTTTGTTCTCGGAAGATCAATATATTCCTGACTTCAATTACTTTCTACTTACCTAAGTGGTTTTGATTTACTATGGATACTAATTTTAACCTTCTCACTGGGGGGAGGGGATGCAAGGGATAATTTTCGGAGAGGGGGCAATATGCTACAAAAGGTTGAGAACCACTGGCATATCCCATCATGATGAAGATGATAAAATAATGATTGAGGTGAAGATAATTCTGTCAACGCCACCTCACCTCCCGCGAGTGCTCTGTTGCAACATGCTCGTGAAAATTCCAGGTCATTGTGTAAAACTAGGGTAGACAAAGTCTCGGGTCAACAGTAGCACAGCGCGGGGGACGGGCGGGTACACCTGAAGATTTAGTTGAAATGATTGACGGTAAAAAAGAAACGGTAGGTATAAAATATACTTTTTATAATAATTAAAATGTAATAGTGTTTTTTTTTATCTACAAAATTTTAAGGTAGATTCTAATGATACAGATTTGAATATTGTAAAGTAAGTAGGAATTTGTTTACTTCTACATTGTTGAAAAATCAAAAAAAAAAAAAACTATTATTCCATGTCTTCTTTCACAGTATCTCAAAATGTTGAATTGAGACGAAATGTTACTAAAGCTTTGTTTATTTGATCCATCATAGCTTTTAATACTATCTTTGGTTTTACTCTGTTCATAATAAAATTATAAGTACATCTCATTTATCCTCCATTAGTCCGATAAACCATACATATATTTTTACACTAAACTCACATAACCTCAGTGGGATTGTATAATATCAACGGAACATTATTTGCCATACCTGCCACTTTTTGTAGACTCTGTGTCGCTGCAAAACACTCTCGTCTTGTAATCGGCGTTCTTCAATTACTTTTATGGGGTTAAACATTAAACATGTAGCTTGTTGTGCGTTTAAAACGGCAAATTTAACAGACAAACAAACGGTGTTTATTTTTGTCTGTTATGTCCTAATAAAAAAAGAATCTTTGTATATCCATGTTGCCTTTTTACTTAGGGAAGAATTAATACCTATTTTTAAACTCATTTTGCAATTTTTCGCGAAGGTCCTTTGTAGTGAATCCGGAGGAAGTAGGCCAACAATATTGTTGTTGTACGATTTTGTTATGGTACACTAGCTATACCTACAATTGTACAATACTGTTCATATTGAGCAGTGTTTTATTACATTATTCAAGCAAGGAAATAAATAACAGAGACGGGAGGAAATCAAGTACTTGTATGAGGTCTATTCAAGAATAAGTTTTATTTATTAACAATTTTCACTACTAAAGTGGTAGGGCCAGCGTCGATGGCATGTTGAATACACCGGTTCCCTTCAGAACACCGAAGTTAAGCGACATCCAGACTTGGATGGGTGACCATTCAAATTCTAATTCTCGTGACGCTGGCTTTTCCCGGCCCCACTCAGGCTGGGTGAGGTCAATGTGAGTAGCAGGTTTGTGAGTTTCCTGCGAATGGAGGGTAAAACCCCCTTCGTGATATGACCATGGCAGTAGAAGCGACGTTAAACCCCACTTAAAAAAAAAAAGTGGTAGGTTTATTTATTAAAAATACTGCAATTATGTAGTCACTGTGGCCGAGTGAGTTAGCGCGCTAGGCATTGCACACATGGTGACCTGGGTTCGATCCCCAGCAGGAGAGGAATTTTTCTGCTCTGTACTTAGATGTTCGGGGTCCACTCATACCTCGTGAGGAAAAATGAGTAGCTGCTTTGATGTGAAGCAGCGACCAGTGGCAGAATCATGGGCAAAAAAATAATACAGGATATTGTAAATTAAAGTGGTAAAGTCCCATGATTCTGCGCTACCCACTAAAATTGTGACATAATAACACAAAAAAGCGATATAAAATACTGCAATTATAGTAAATTTCAAATATGTAATACAACGCAGGAATAAAATCATGTAGGTAATCCAGGTATCATTGTGATTATTTATATTATTCTGTTAGTAGTATATAAATTAATAATCTGATTTCATTACCTAAAAGCCTCTCGACAAACACATAGGCAGGTGTTGAAATTTTCCAGATTTTGAAACGATTTTCATTAGGTAAGTAGTAGGTACCTGATACATACTATAACTGCAAGGAAGGGGGCATGAATTTGCAGCTTCACCTGGCATCATTTAATTTTATCTCGTTCCAAATAACTGTGGAATTTTAATGATTATTTTGAACTACACGAAAATATTCATTACTCACATGATGAGCATGTGTATGTAATATTTTAACATTTACCCGCATTACACAATGTTGATGTGTTTCATACGTAGAAATCTAGGTACAGCTACACTTTCCATTAAACTGTGTATACGAGAATACAGCACCACATACAGGGTATGGATGGGTGTTGGAACCAGAATAATGAAAAAAACATGCTTTATGTGAGAGCAAAGCCGGCAGTGGATTTGATTTTATTTTTATTCGATTCTGTTTTGGTGTGTTTACAGGTACATATATGTCCATTTTTCAATTATAACTGAAGAATAAGGATAATCTTTAGGAGATGACGAATTTTATTTATTATTGTTTGGTGAAAAAAATATGTTTCGTTGTTGGATTCGGTATGCACCCGCATCACGTAGTATATTACAAGCAATGGGAAAATATTAAACTGACAAAAAAATTAATCAAGGAAAAAGAAAAGAGTAATAAAATGACGGGTGGGAGGAAAAGGAAATGAAATAAGTACAGGGGATGTGCCTAACAGTGGAAAAAAAAGAGAAAATGATGAGAAAAAGGAGAGACAGCAAGATATAATATCTGAAATGAGTAATAGGAAAAGTGGAAGCAAACCTTGCATTATGTACGTATAGGAAATAAAATATCAAAAGAGAGTTTCAATAGAAATATTGAAAAGCACCTTCCGAGAAGATTAGAGATCGAAAAAAGAGACGTTAACAAAAGTACAACGTTCAGTTATATAGGCCAAAACTCCATTATAGAAATAGATAGCCAGAAGAAAAGAGCTTTCTATAGCTAAAAGAATGGTTGGGTGATGGAAGAAGGAAAGAGAGAAGGCGTATTAGGAAAAATGATGGACTTGTAATGAAAGATACTGAGAAACATCCTTGTAAGATACGTAGATACGTTATGGGTTATTGTGATAAATGATATGGATAGAGATAATAATAATAAAGTAAGTAGATTCCAAGAAGACGTTTCTTACAATGGAGGCTCTCACGTGCCAAAGTCGTTTTGCGTGAAAGAGATCAAAGAGTTTCTTGGTACTTAAAAGCCGGACGACACACAGTACATGCATATCTACAAGTGGAGCACACTGCAGACACTCATGCATAAATATGCTGTCTATTCTTTCTATTTTTATAAATCTCAATAAACTCTAGCTGGAATGCATGTGGCAAGTTCATACATGTGCATGAACTTTCCATGGACGTACATGCATTCATGCCATGTTTGTGCATGCCGGTGAATAATTGAATTTTTAACAAGCAGCATGAAACAGCTTATGCCCCACACCACACGCACTTGCATGTATGTACGAATCCGGCTTAAGGGGTTTAACTTCGCTTTTAATTGCATGTTCATATCACGACTGAGGTTTTACCTTCCATCCACTGGAAACTAAGAAACCAGCTACTCAAATCAACCTCAAAGAATATCGGTTGGGTGGAAAAGCTCACTCATGAGAACCCTGCCACAATATAAGAAAGCCAAAAAAAAAAAAAAAAAAAAAAAAACCTCACCAAACCTGGGTTGAGCCGGTTATCACGAGGCGAGGCGAGGGTTCGAATTTGAATGGTCACCCATCCAAGTCTTCACATCGCTGGGAGTTGCTTAACTTCAGTGACAGAACGAGAATAAACTGATGTTTGAACAGTGCGGGTAATTCTTGGTTATTATATTTTCAAGTCTATTTTAATAATAATAATAATCCGCAGAATGGACGTATAATTACGGGTCAAGCCCTTTAAACATAGTTACAATAAACAATACAATATTAATACAATTAATAAACAGTAAAATAAAAACTTACAAGTATTAATACGAGAACATTTTCCAACAAATATCATATTAGCATGGCTAATACGTTAAGTCAAAAACCTGCAATACAAGAGAGACTCGTTAGCGCCATTAGTGACTCAAACTGTAATTCATTCTGCCCAACCCTCTACATAAGAGTATTTATACAAAAGACCATTTTAATGAAACTAAATGAAAATGCATTGCAGGCTAACGAAGTTTCATAAAATACATACATATAAGTAGACCAGAGCTTGGCCTGATGCTTTGTAAGACAAGTTGAGGAAACTAAAACACAGAGAGAGAGAGAAAGAGAGAGGAGAAAGGAGATGGAGGAATAGAAAGTGGAACCAAAATGAGGTAATATTTTCTGGGAGAAAAGTACGGAAAGCGAGAGAGAAACGTTAAGAAAACTATACAAGAAGTTCTCGATAGGGTAGAGCGCTCTGTCTCAATTTGTAATACACTAATGGGTAATAGAGAAATAGAACGCAAAGGAGAGAGGGAGAGAAGGAGAGAGGGTTGAAACTGAAATAAAAGGGAGGCTGTGAGAGAAATGAGGAGGGAAATACTCATTCATACCACAGGATGAGTTCCGAGGGTTTTTTATATGTACCCACTAGGGCATTGGGTATTCCTAATGGCGATGGATTTGTAATAGTTCCTACGAGTGTGTCTCAGAAGTGGATTTTGTCACGTTGATTCTGGTCACTGCAAACATATAACTACGTTACCTGAAATATTTTTCATCATATCCCCAGAAAGTCTGAAGCATGCTAATGATAGTTTTCTCATAGTTATTCCTCCAGCACTCTAACACTCATCCTCAAGGCCGGCACTGGTCGCTACTCACATTATCCTCATGAGACTGAGTGTAAATCCTAGCACTGTGGTCGCTACTCACATTATCCTCATGAGACTGAGTGCAAATCTGAGTGTAAGTGAAGAAAAACTTTGACCCCGTTGGCAATCATAAAGCAAAGCGGGTACAAAATGGAAAACTGTACGCATGCTGAACACAACCCACTCCTGCCCGCGCGGCTAGATAACTCTATTACGCCGCTCCCTAAGGAATATAAATTTCATTATATTGCCCGTTACTACCTACTTGCTTCTGTTGGAAAGTAATGGAGGTGTTCAGGGAAAGGAACTGGGAGAATAAAGGACCCTAACTTATGTACCTCGTACTTTCATAATACTGCTGTCCGGGAAATTCAAATAGGTATAATAATAATAATAACTCTTTATTGACAAGAATAATATTGACAAAGGGCGTTATAATTGCCTGAAGCAATCTTTGCCATCAAACCCATAGGTATATTTTGTAGTTCTGTACTGACGAGTTTCTTATTGTTAATTCATTCATTTGAATTTTTGTGTTGGGTCATAGCTAATTGTAGGGTAGTAGACCCACCTAGGTACAACACAATATTTTATTATTGGTCATAGGTATTAGTTTAGGGGTCTAATATTAGTTTTCTAGTGGTCAATGTATAATGCTGCTGGTAGTCGGCTAGTCCGGGAATCGTAAGTTTGAATTCCATCAAATGCATTTTTCCTATTCATAAATCCTCAGAACTAAAACTGACTGCTCTTCAACATTTTTTTAGATCAGACTTCAGAGAGGCGTCCATGTTATGAAGGTAGCTATAGCACCTATACCTAATATATGCCCAAACCAGTGGAGTACGAGTAACACATCAATAACTTTTACAATACAGTTTTGAAGCATCTTATGGATAATGTTGACATGATAAATTTACTGTGAAGTTACATGATGGCGAAATTGATAGACAAAATCAAGATCTCAAGTCATGACTTGAGGATTAGTTTCCCCAAGAGTATGCAGAATCTAGACTTTACACCACAGAGGTATTACAAAAACATTTAGGGCGGAATTAATAGACAACATCAATAACTTAAGTCGTTGGTAAGTGTCGACTTTTCCTATCTTACACAGTACGCAATTCGTGACTTAGCGCCACAGAGGTATTACAAAAACGTCTATTAATTCCGCCCTTAGTGTCGGTTTTCCCTGTCTTACACAGTACGCAATCCGTGACTTAGCGCCAAAGAGGTATTACAAAAACGTCGATTGCGTTCTGTGTAAGATAGGGAAAACCAACACTTAGCAGTGACTTGTGATATAGAATTTGTCTATTAATTTCGCCCTTATTAATTCCGCCCTTAATGTTATGAATAAACCAGTCCAGGCAGGAGCTTATTTGCTTCTGGCCCTACATACCTCATGAAGTCATGAAGCATCTTATTCTTCATACTTACTTCATGTTTGGCATTGATTTGGTGTTCACAGTAGCCGTGTCTTTTTTTTTTGATAAAAAATTCCAGGTTCAGTATTTCCAAATATTTCCATTTTCTTCCAAGTTTGGCTTCCCCACTATTCGTGAAAGAAAAATGCGTTTCGGTACTTTTAAAGATAAACGATGGACTTTATAAAAGAAATGGAAGCAAGAATTTTATAAATCTATTTTAGTTGACCAAACTGGAAGAAGATTTTTACTCTTCCAAAAGAAAAATGGCTTTCATCCATTTTATTTCATTTGAATCCACTTTGGTTGGAAAGAAAAATACAGCTAGTGTTAGGGCCGTAAGCCAAATACAGTATGAGCATCTTCCCTGAATGCACTTTACAAACTGCCTGGTACGAATTATTATCTATCAGAGGGATGGAGGGGGAGGATCCGAACCTCTCTTTAGATGAAAAGGCAAAGAAAACGAAAACATTGTTATAAAATATAGAAGGAAAATAAAAAGAGACTAAATTAAAGCCATGCCAAGAGTCAAAGAATGCTATTAACAATAGGAACTTGCATTTCTTAAATTTAATTAAGAGCATACCTTTTATACTGATGTCTATGTAGAAGGGGTATACCTACAATTTCATCTAATATCTTTAAAAGGTGCTACTCTAGATAAATTTAATTTCATTAAAATGTTATTTTAGCACCATTTCCTCTATAAGGGAGAGCTATCGTTCTTTACGTAAAGTCAAATGTTAGGGTTCCATATACGTATTTTGCATTAATTTAACACTGACATCAGAAATTTGTGGTGATTACTTAATTTCTGGTGTATACAGGGTGTGGATATTTAAAGTCTGAATGGAGGAACAAGCAAAGCGGACACCGACTTTTGTTGAATCCTTTAAGTACGTAGGTGCCATTACTGGACAGCTTTTGCAGAGCTAAACAAGTAGGTATACCTATCGACTTAATTTTAATGGAAATACATAATTGCTTAATTGGTACTCGCTAGGCTCCACTAGAGAACACCCAAGAAGACACGGAAAAGGAGTTAGTAAAAAGTAAGTTAGAGGTTAGATTCAAGATGAACAATAATGGGGGGGGGGGCATGTCTGTACAAAATAAAATTATAATAACTTGGCCCTATGCCCGCTAGGTCTAAAGCCTCTTCAGGGCTGAGTAATCCCGCCTGTGTTCTTTACCTCCAATGTCTTTCAATTCTTTCTGCATCTCTCCTTATTGTTCCGTTTCCCCCACTCCTCTATTCGTAGTATTTTTTACCCAACTGTCTATTCTTAAGGTATTGTTTTCCCACTCCTTATTCTTAGGGTTTTGTTTCCCCACTCCGTATTCTTAGGGTTTTGTTTACCCACTCCATATTCTTAGGGTTTTGTTAACCCACTCCCTATTCTTAGGGTTTTGTTTCCCCACTCCGTATTCTTAGGGTTTTATTTACCCAAACCCAACTATCTATTCGCAGGGTTTTATTTTCGCAACTCCCTATACTTGGCGTTTTGTTACCCTAATTTCCTATTCTTAGCGTTTTGTTACCCTAATTCCCTATTCTTAGCGTTTTGTTACCCTAATTCCCTATTCTTAAGGTTTGCTTTTGCATTTCCTATTCCTAGGGTTGTGTTTCTCACATTACAGTCAAGAGCACTTCACTCATATTTCCTGAAATATGTACTCGACACCGATTAACCTAGTTTAGTATCACTTTAGTATTCTTATTGCGGATATCTACTTTAATAATTATTTATGTATGTGCTACGTGTTAAAAAGAGATAATGGGTTTATATCTGACCTATTTATGAGAAGTTGAGTGTTCCAGCACGAAAACTAATAACAGTCAAATGACTGTTACATTGTGGTAGGTTTCTACCTATTTTCTTTTTTTTTAACAGGGTGGTGTGATATTTTTCTCATTTTTCAAACTGTTCTGCAGGTTTTGGATAGAATAAATACAAGTTTTGTAGTACATGAGTCAAAATCGAATCCTTATTTTGCGTATGGAAAAAAAATCAATAGAATAATTTACTGAAACCTCACAAACTTATGAATGGGATGTCTTACCATTTCGCCCTTCGTACTTTTGGCTTGGGATCTATTAGAAGTCGTCAATAATTTTATTATTCTTACTTTCCCACCCTGAAGAGTCCTCGGATCCTTCACACAGCAACCTACTGCTTCAGTTTCGTGAGCAATTATCTTTATTTCAAATTAACTCTTTGTGTGTGATGTGTGGAAGAAAAATCTCCCCACATTGCGAGAAGCATTGAAAATGCGATGTTGAGCTACTACAGTGTTTGTTTTTCGTCAAAACACCCCTCCTCCCCCTCCCCTCTCCTTCCCCTCCCCCTCCCCCCCTTGCCCGAGTGCCCTTAGTCTTGCAAACCGAGCAAGGCGAAATATTATGCTGACGGCCAACATCCAGGGATGGCCTCAAGGGGGAGGGGCTTAGCTCTCTACACGGTTGGGGGAACAACCCTTGGGTGAATTCTTCGGGAAAAACAATTTACCAGGAAAGCAAAAACAAGTGTAGAGTCTGATGTTTGACCTATTTCCTTTATTTTTACCGACCTCAGTAGCTTGATCGATAAGGCGACGGACTTGGAACCTGGAGGTCGGTGGTTCAAGTCCCGGTTTCAGCGTAAATTTAGTAAAGCGAGTTTGAGTAGTTGTGATATCACGATTGTGATTAACACAAATATGATAATTTATTTCCTTTATTTGTTCAATTTATTACGAAAGCGAGTTTGTAACATAATATAAATACCTACATAAGTAAGTGGGACTGATGATGCTTTAGTAATTAGTATACTACCGAGTAGGTAATAGCAGCAACTAATAATAATAATAATAATATTGCCTTATTTATACTGTTCGACTAGGACTATTGAGTCCCATTATATCCAGCAGTAAGCCCAAAATCTATTATTATGTGGTCAAAATCCCAAAATGGGAGGATCACTTGTCATGTTCTGGCTGGGTTTCGAACCTACGACCTCTGGATTACCAGTCTGACGCCTTGACCACTGAACTAGATAAAAAAATATACTCTTGTATTTGTAAAAATATACAAGAAATTTTAAATTAGCAAAGACAGCACGAACGACAGGTGTAAGACTTTGTTAAAGACATTTATGACTTCACGTAAGCAAACAGTATCTTAGTGGCTTTAGGTATCAACAGGTAGTAAAAAGACATGACTACATACACAATTTTGTAAACTAAGTAACATTTTAGCCTCCGTGGCGTAATGGTTGTGAGTACTGCCCGTAGTCCAGAGGTCTCGAGTTCGACTCCCGGTTAGGGGAAGACCTTTCTAAGAAAATTCCGTCCCTTCCAAACACGTGAGGCTGGCATTTCAGGCCCTACCCAGGCTGGGTGAGGTTAATGTGAGTAGCTGGTACGATTCCCAGCGAATGGAGGGTAAAACCCCCGTCCTGACTATCTCAAATCAGGACGTTCAAACCGAATAGAATCAACTGGTCACAATAGATCTAATTAGGTCGCAGTGTTAATTGTAAGGGTTTCACTGAAAACCCTGCAACCAGGTCAGATAATAAAACTATGTTTTCATCTGTGAAAATTTAAAGATAAAAGGTATTAATTATTTTAAAGTATTAAAGTGAAGTATTAGTTTCAAAGTATTAAAGTAAAATTAAAGTATTAGTTACTCAAAGCGCTAATAACTTTCTTTACAATGCCAGAGTCCATCCCTGTTTAGTTAGGACTTGGCCAGCGTCCACCATCAGTCAACACAAGGCATATGAACAAGCAATGTGACGTTTAAATCTTTACCTACGTAATTCTAATAAAATCCCAATGTTATGAAATGTGAACGTACCTAATATATTTCAGTTGAAAAAAGATAAATCATGCAATATTAAAATAATACAACAGTGAACAGTGCTGTCTCATTAAAAATGGTAGAATAGGTAAATGAACATTTTAACTTACAGCGCATGACAGAGAAAATATCTGTGGGTTTTAAGAATTAATGAAAACTTCACAGGAAATTTCTTGTTTCAGCTCTTGTTCTAAAAATGAGAGAAACAGCTGATAACTAGATATAAAGGTGAAAGGTGATGATACGCCGACCTAAAGTTTAAATAATATTATACATACCTACAATGAGAAATATTTTTTTTTCAATCAATTTGAAATCAGATTATTTTAAATCTCATTTCTAATAGAATGCTAAAGAATGTCTTTCCGCTGAAACCTGAAAAATGTCATCATAACAAAAACAGTGTTTTATTTTATAGCTGTTAAGAGGCAAAAGCTCGGGCAAACGAATTTTCGATATAATATAATATGCTATAAACAACTATCTATACATAAAATATACTAACAGTACAAGTACACTTCTGCCTGACTAAGGTGATTGCTCTCCTGTGCAATGACATGAGAAAATGCAATCAATCATGGAAAATCGAGTAAGCTAGTTAAGAAGGCACGCACAAGTGATTTACTTCTGCACACAGAACTTATTTGCTCAGCTTCTCTAAACAGCATATAAGTTTTATACCTAATATATGACACACATGCATGTAAAGGAGGATCGAGGAAGAGGAGAGGAATACGGAAGAAGAAGAACCAGAGAGTCAGAGAGGGCTCAAAAGTTTACATATAGAGGAGAAAGAGAAAATCGAATAAGAGATGAGAAGAGAAGATATTTCTTGTCTTAATGTCTTTTTAAACCGCCCTCAGTAGCTTGATCGATAAGGAGGCGGACTTATAACCTAAAGGTCGGTGGTTCAAGTCCCCTGTTCAGCGTAGATTTAGTAAAGTGAGTAGTTGTGATATCACCAATGTGATTAACACAAATATGATAACTTAATGTCTTTTACATGGGGGCTCATTACAGAAACGGGGTTTACTCTCAAATCACTGGAAACTGATAAAACAGTTAACCACATCCACCTTACCTAGCCTGGGTTAGGCCGGTATGCAGAAAGAGTTCAACTTTCTGCACATAGGTTAACCGTTAAGCCTTAACGTCAGTCGATGAGCATAAAAGGACTGGAGAAGGCCTGACTTTTTCAAAATACCATCGACCGGATCCTAGAAATGAGAAACTGACATTGAGAATGTCAGATTATAACGAGCACGAACCAGGGTCGATGGCACGTTGAATGCACCGGTTCTCGTAAGATCACCGAAGCTAATAAACGTCCGGCGAGGTGAAGACTTCGTGATGCTGGCATTCCGGCCAAACTCAGGCTGTGTGAGGTTAATGTGGGTAGCAGGTTTTGGGAGTTTCCTGCGAATGGATAGGGTAACATCCCCGTCGTGATATGACCAATATGACCATGCAGTTGAAAGCAACGATAGACCCACTTCTCTTAGAAGCCCTTCAAAGCTTAGGAGAAGTACCTTTGTGTAAATGTTTCTTTAAAAAGAAAATAAATAAATAAACTATTAATACAAAAAAAAGACGAGCACGAGTCAAGGTGAAAATTAGAGCAGAAGAAGTCTCACAGACACATGACAACCTAGTGAATTCTAACGGAACCAGAGCACATAGAGAAGATGAAAGCAAGAGGAAGAGAAAAGAAAGAGGAACCACGAATAAATGGAAAGCCAAACAGATTGAACACTTGAAAACAGATGGGAACATTACATCCTCGTGACACATGATAGCTCCCCCTCTTCCTCCACTGGCTCTTTTCATTTATTTCTCCCCACAGAGCCCCCCCCCCCCCCCCCGCCCCCCCCCAAGTGCTTTGTGATGAGTCCAATCTCAAGTCAATAAAAAGGGATAAAGCGTTTTTTGTTATAACCCTGAAGGGCAGATAAAAAAGAATTATCGTGGATTCTTTTCACCACAACTAGCACACAGCTTGTCATCATTAATTGACATAACATGACTGATGACAATTTCATTTTTTTTTTGTAAAATTTAATAACAAACTTTCGCATTAAAATAAAATGCCCCCCTAAGGTTTTCTATGTTTCCCTCTATTATTATTATTATTATACTTTATTAGATATAAATGGACATTATGTACCTACCTACATACAAATAATTGTTTTAACAATGAAAAAAAAATTGAAACAATATACCTATACAATAAAAATGAAAAAGAATAGAAAATATAGAGAAACATATGTCCTAACTAAAGGGCGGCGTTATTGCCTTATGGCAATCTCTTCCTCTAGTTACCTTTTCGTTCTTATTTGTGTTCTAATAGAATCAACTAATGAAACTTAGATCTAATTTAATTTAAAATAGTTTGTGAGTTTGTACATATACAACATGTATCAATTATTACAATAAATTTGAAATGAAAAGGAAAGCTAAATTCGCATAGGATCACCACCAGCATAATTAATACATTACATTAATGGTAAAGGTAATGGTGCTCAAAGGCACTTTTATTAACTGAAATAATCCAATATAAACATTTAACAAACTATTTAACAGAAGGTTAAAGAATAAAAATAATAAAATAAAATACATTCCTACAAATACGTCCGCAAAGTAAAAATTAGATACAACCGTTAGTAGTTGTAGTTCACTGCTGGACAAATGTAGCTTTTCTCTCCCATTGAGCTCTCTCCTGATGTACGAGTGTTAGTATAGTTAACATCACCTAAATTTCTCAAGTTATTTGGAACTTCAAGCATTCAATCAAGTATTGAAAGAGCCCAGCGTCCATCTGTTCTACGAGCAATCTGACGAGCCCACTTCTAATATTTCAAAATTCAACCTCATCACATCATCCATATAACATATATGTATCTGACACCAGTTTTCTCTATCCCATTCATTTATTTTTTCTTCTCACTGCGCTAAGTTACTATTGGTTCTCTTAACTTCAGATTTTACCATCATATCCCATTTATTAAATCTAGTTTCTCTGAAGTTAAATCTAGTTTCTCTAAGTTAAATTACCCAATTTTCTGAACCCAAACCTTTAGATCTACAAGGGCAACAAAGTGGCAAACATTGAAGGAATTGTATGGTTTGAATATTTCAAAATTTCAAAGTGACCAATGGGGTTTCAATCATTCGGAAAATAATTACATTTCTTGAGTTTCAAAAATGTCCGAATAAAACTTCAGTGGCTTACGGGTGTTGTGGGTAGTAAGATACCGTACAAAGCACTCCCATCGAAATCTTTGCTGTACGATACTGTGAAATGTTCCCTGTGGAGTTATGAACTAAAAATTGTCTTCAGCAGAATATAGACTCCCCACGGTGTCGTAGATAGCTCTCAAATTTGTTTTCCTCCCTGCCGGGTGTATTGACAGATGGAGTTGTGCAAAGAAATAAAACAGACAATTCCGAGCAATGATTCTTTCAACCCTCTCTGCAAGACCTTCATCAACCTTACACCAAAGTCATTCGTCAACCCTACACCAAAACTAGTCATCAACCTTACACCAAAACCATTCATCAACCTTACACCAAAGCCCTTCATCAACCTTACACCAAAACCATTCATCAACCTTACACCAAAACTATTCATCAACCTTACACCAAAACCATTCATCAACCTTACACCAAAACCATTCATCAACCTTACACCAAACTTATTCTTCACTCTACAAGTAATCTCTCAAGTTGACAAATCAGACACATGAAATTGCAATTCTTTAGCATAAACCATTGATAAAATGGAACATAATTATGAATGGAATGTATGAACCTATTAGAAGTAAAATAAAATTACAACTTCACTCAAGTTTATCCTGTTTTAAATGCCCAGTCGTAAACTTGATTGTACATTATTTGTAGAATGATTTTGATATATGGCCCAGGTAACTACTTGTTTAACTGCACTCAAAAAAGAACATAAATGGTTTTAAAAAAATATAAAAAAATGAACCTTTAAAATGGACAACTACCACATGCACAATGTTGTGACCCCATCTCTTTTTTTAGTATTTGTATAGTTAAAAGAAGATCTTAATACATAATAAAAGAAATGGAAAAGTAGCATAGTTAGACAATAAGATCTTATTACATAATATGATAATACAAGAAATGGAAAAGTAGCATAGTTAGACAATAAGATCTTATTACATAATACAAGAAATGGAAAAGTAGCATATAATTAGTGGGGTTGTACGGTGGAAAGGGAGTTGAAGCAAACAGAACACTGAGAGAAGAAATGAAAGAGAAACTTACACCTACCCAGAGGGATGAGCCCACTGTTGAGCATGGACAACTTGATGGTGTTGGGAATGGACACGAGAGACACGGAGGAGGTCGCCTTCTTCTTCTTGGGTTTCTCCTCCACATAGCGGGAGGAGGAGCGGGAGCGGTGCTTGCGGGGGTGCTGGCTGGAGGCGCCACCTGGAACCAGACAGAGAAACCCTTGGTCATTGGTAAAGGTAGGGCTATCGGCTACGAAAGCTCTTTGTCACTGCGACCTTAGATAGATCTGTTGTGACAACACCCCTTGGTCAATACAGCTGTTTTTCTAGATGGCAAACCTAATCTCTGTATACTTTTAAATGCGAACCTCAGCTTGATCTTTCAGATTATGTTCCAATATGTTATTGGATATGAATGTCTTTCATCAGCTAAAACAGAAACTAAGAAAATTCAAGATATATTCTTAGTTATTAGACACTTAGGGCTAAATTAATTGACAAATTCGATAACATAAGTCATTGCTAGGCATCGGTTTCTCCCTATCTTAGACAGTAGGTACGCAATACGCGACATAGCGCCACAGAGGTATTACAAAACCGTCTATTCATTCCGCCCTTAATATCCACTATAGGCATCAGGTACGACATAAATTTTATTACAAACCTAACCTCATCACCTTGTTCTATTCTTCGTGTATTACGTCGGCAATATTCATTATCACGGGAGGTAATGTGAGTGATAGAGAAGGGGAAGGAGGGGGATGATGGGAGGGATGGAGGGTGAGAATGGGAGGATGGAGGGAGGAAGTTGTAAAATAAGAGGAAGGAAAACGACAAGAAGAAAAAGAAGGCTAGGCTGGGAGAAAGGAATTCAATGAAGAGAGTAAAGTAAGGTAGGAAGAAAAATTACATTTTGCACATTTTTCATTGTTTCTTCCCACGACGCCGACTTGTCTCGTGATTAATATTATTTCCTGTCTCTCTCTCTCTCTCTCTCTCTCTCTCTCTCTCTCCTCTTCCTCTCCCTCAATCTGGTGTGCTAGAGAAATTGGCAAGATGGAGATATATTAAAGATTCGGAGATCAAATAGGAGGCATCATGGATTTGGAATATTAGAAAGAGAGATGTTCCAAAATGTCAAAGTGACCTTCAATGAAAATTATGAATAGATACTTCTCTGTTCTAATAAATTGCAAATCTGCCAGTAGCAGCCATATTAGGTCGTTTGGTTCGTTGATTCGAATCCTACTCAATGCATGCATTTTTCCTCACTATTTGTGACTTTGACCGTTATACATAACTAATACTTACATTTCTAATGTCTAAGTCGTTTACATTCGTACGCCTCCTCACATTTTCGGTAATGATCCAATTTTCACGAGACCACCTCATGAATTCCGCTGATATTCCAGTGACCGGACTATCAAGTATCAATGACAATATTTAAATGAAAGCCATCGTGAAAGCTTGTCACAACACTTGTTCTGCGTATACCAACCACAGAATATTGATACTACCTGATATGGGGCGCGTTTTATTTCATGTTCATTATTGGATTCTCCGTTTTCTCTCAATTTATTTTATCACTCTAAAAAGGTTTTTGATAATTTTATTGTAACGATGAAACAATAAAGTAAGTACCTTGACCTGGCCCCGTTTCAAAAACCACTCTCACTGTCATAATCCCCAAATCTCCCTTTTAACTTTTATACAACGCACTCTGATTGGTTAATTTGAAGGAAATAACCTAGTGCTTTCTGGAACGCGGGCCTGTTCTCTACATTATGTGGGTAAGAGTTAGGCCGGGTTCTCATTGAGAGCAACATTTAGGTCGAAATTCATAGACAAATTCTATATCACAAGTCATTGCTAAGCGTCGTCGGTTTTCCTTATCTTGCACACTTACACAATCCGTGACTTAGCGCCACAGAGGTATTACAAAAACGTCTATAAGGGCGAAACTAATACACAAATTCTATATTACAAGTCATTGCTAAGCGTCGGTTTTCCCTATCTTACACAGTACGCAATCCGTGACTTAGCGCCACAGAGGTATTACAAAAGCGTCTATTAATTTCACCCTTAGAGTGGGATTAATAGACGTTTTTATTATACTTCTGTGGCGCTAAGTCTGGATTTTGCGAATTAGAAAACTAATGCTTAATTAAGATCTGTTTTTGTAATACCTTTGTGGCGCTAAGTCACGGATTGCGTATACTGTTAAGATAGGGAAAACCGAGCTCCGTGAAGTTGGCTCGCCCCTAAAACCAATATGAAAACTTTATTAGTCAAAAGTTTGTACTCACTTTGTACTCCTTTGTACCAAAAATTATTTCGCTTGTACCCCTACCGTTTACGAGTTATAAGGGTTGCAAAATGGGCGAGCCAGCTTCACGTGAAGTTGGCTCGCCCCTAAAACCGATATGAACGGTTTATATCTCATAAGTTTGTACTCGGTTTGTACTCCTTTGTACCAACTTTCTTTTTTCTCTACGACCTACCGTTCTCGAGATATTGCAAAAATAAAACTGGCAAATTTTCAAGGTCACTCATTTTTTTCTTCGATTTGATTGTACTCGGTTTGTACTCCTTTGTACCGTTTATATTTTTTGTCTGTGACCAACCGTTCTCGAGATATTCAGGTTGCTAGATGGGCGAGCCAGCTTCACGTGAAGTTGGCTCGCCCCTAAAACCGATATGAACGGTTTATGTCTCATAAGTTTGTACTCGGTTTGTACTCCTTTGTACCAACTTTCTTTTTTCTCTACGACCTACCGTTATCGAGATATTGCAAAAACAAAATTGGCAAATTTTCAAGGTCACTCATTTTTTTCTTCGATTCGATTGTACTCGGTTTGTACTCCTTTGTACCGTTTATATTTTTTGTCTGTGACCAACCGTTCTCGAGATATTCAGGTTGCTAGATGGGCGAGCCAGCTTCACGTGAAGTTGGCTCGCCCCTAAAACCGATATGAACGGTTTATGTCTCATAAGTTTGTACTCGGTTTGTACTCCTTTGTACCATTTCTATTTTTTGTCTGTGACCAACCGTTCTCGAGATATTGAGAAAAATAGATGTGAAAAAACGCAAGTAAGCATTGTGCGTTCTGAAAGCACCTGCGACAATTTCTCATAAAGGAACATCGCTATGTCATGAGGGGTGCGTTCAAAGTCAAGTATTAGATTTTGTTTTCCTTATGTAATACTTTTAATAGATTGAGTATATAAATACTTATCTTCCATACATTTTTTATCGTGTGTACCCTCGCGGTTACCCATTTATGAGGACTTTAGTGCTTGGGGAAAATCAAAGTAAACTCGCAATATCTCTGGAACTAAATGGGTACAAACGACGAAATTTTGCCAATCGTTTTAATACATCAATACATATCTTCCATATAAATTTCATCGTTTGTACCCTCACGGTTACCTATTAATGAAGACTCTGATTGATGCGATTTTTAAAAGTAAACCCGCAATATCTCTGAAACTAAATGGGTACAAACGACGAAATTTGGTCAATCGATTGAATATATTAATACACATCTTCCATATAAATTTCATCGTTTGTACCCTCACGGTTACCTATTAATGAAAACTCTAGTTGATGCGGTTTTTAAGTTGATCAGGAATTAATAAGCCAGTTCTTCCAAAATCCAAACCAACCGTTCTAATCTACCCAGATGAAAATAATAAAGAAATAATGACCTCGAGTAAGAAGACTAAAGAAGCCGTAATGCATGCGATCAAGCCCTCAGAAGTAGGAATTCAAGTAGAAAGGGTGAAAGAAATCAGAAATGCAGGAATATGTGTGCACTTATCAAGCGATGAGGATGCTCACAAACTACAAGGTATGAATACACTCAATGAAATGGCGTCACGTCAAAAGTTCCAGGAAAGAAGAATCCTAGGATAGCCATGTACAATGTTCCATCGGAATGCGATGATAGTACAATTTTGAGTGAGCTCTCTAAGCAAGTCCCAAACATGGATACAAATACTCTACGCCTGATAGGAAAGATGGGACCAAGGAACAGGGAAACTTTTCATGCTATAATAGAGTGCAATACAGAAGACAGAAAAAGAATAATACAGAAGGGTAAAATATATTTGGAATGGTCAGCCTGCCCAATGAAAGACCACATAAGTATACTGCAATGTTTTAAATGTCAGGATTTTGGTCACACTGCCCAAAAATGCACCACTAGTAAGCCCATCTGTAGATTCTGTGGATTAGATACTCACGATTCAAGAGCCTGTCAAGAAAAAGACAAACCCAACTTTAAGCCTGAATGCACACTCTGTAAAAAATTTGGAGCACAGAACACTGAACATATAGCATCAGACATTAAACTTTGCGAAATCTGGAAGAAAAAATACATGGCTACACTAAGAAACATAAACTATGACTAGCACAACTACCCTAAAAATTGGACAGATCAATCTTGGAAACAGTAGAGCGTCTACTGCCGAACTCTACAATATAGCAATAACCCAAAAGTTAGACATAATACTAATGCAAGAGCCATACAACCAACGGTATCCGAATTCCAGTGTCACAAAAATACCAGGCCTTAGCAGAAATGCAAGAATTGTGAATTTTAAAACCCCAGAAAGATTTATGCAGCAATTGCAGTCTTCAATCATAACATTAAAATTATGGCTATTGAGTCATTAAACACTACAGTATGTTTCAGAAAAGGTGGCCACCCCCTCGTAACTTTTGAACGCGACGGAATTTTTCAATTCTGTAAAGTCCTAGGTATAGGAAGTGCCCTATGGCCCATCCTGTGGTCATATTTATTTTTGGCCCCGGTCGGCCCTTCCGACTTTTAGGCCATATTTTTTCATTTTTCTCGCGAATTTTAAATGGAATGCTATATTTTTTATTCTTGTTAATTAAAGTCCAAGTTAGGTTGAGTATAATGAGCTTTTAAAATTTTCAAAAACCTTATCAGGGGCGGAGCTAGTAGGGTGCAAGTTTCAAAATTGTTACACCCTGTATTTCAGCGTTAGTTAGATTTTTTTAGTACTTTTTTTATGTTCATAGGTTCAAAATATTGTATTACACCATATGAAATCAAACAAATATTCTTGTTTACTTCTAATCAGGGTCATAGTAAGGTTTTTGTAAAAGTACTTTTTTTCTCACGTCAATTTTTCCGTAAATTAATGGTGTTCTCGAAATTGGCATTTTTAGAGATGAAAGTCTGCAGTGACATATGTTTTTTATGCTTGAAATCGAAAGAAAACTTAACGGAGAAGCGATTAAAATCATAAAAAAAGCTATTTAACCTGCTAGTTTTTTCACGACAGTGTCCGGTAAAGTGGGTGAATTTCGTATTGGATTTTTTTTTTGTTGTTGAGGTAACACAATTGGCATAGAAAATAAATAATACCTAATAAGGGAATATTACTTCAACTAAATGCGAAATTAAATGAAAATTATTTCTTCTAAATCAGTGCCGGATATTTTTTTTTTTTTTTTTTCTCTCTCTCTTTTTTTCACTTTTCAAAGTTCAAGTTGTATCAAAAATAATTATCGGATAATGCTGCTTCTAAAGTCGGCCTAGGGGTCCCCTCTTGAGACAATTTTAGTTGGTAAGTTGGTAAAATCTGTAGAAAACACATTGTCAATAATTCTGGAGTCAGTCCGATGGCGCTTTGAATGCAACGATTCTTGTAGGATCACCGAAGTTAAGCATTGTCCAGCGAGGAGAAGACTTCGTGATGCTGGCATTCCGGCCTAACCCAGGCTGGGTGAGATAAATGTGTTTAGGAGGTTGGTGAGTTTCTTGCGAATGGAATGTAACACCCCCGTTATGATATGACCATGCAGTTGAAACGCGATATTAAACCCAAATTAAAAAAAAAAATCATACTGGTGTTGCTTGTAATGAATACCAGGTCTCTAAATAAAAATCTAATTATCTCGAAATTTAAGAGAAAAAAATACCAGGTCAAGTACCAAACTTTTGAGGGTGAAAATTAAACCAATTCAATTATTTTAAAGAGGCGAAGAGAGAGAGAGAAAGAGAGAGAGAAAAAAAAAAAAATATCCGGCACTGATTTAGAAGATATAATCTTCATTTAATTTCGCATTTAGTTATGTTAATTGAAGTTTTATTCCTTTATTAGGTATTATTTATTTACTATGCCAATTGTGTTTCCTCAACAACAAAAAAATCCAATACGAAATTCGAAATTCACCCACTTTACCGGACACTGTCGTGAAAAAACTAGCAGGTTAAATGGCTTTTTTTTATGATTTTAATCGCTTCTCCGTTAAGTTTTCTTTCGATTTAAAGCATAAAAAACATATGTCACTGCAGACTTTCACCTCTAAAAATGCCAATTTCGAGAACACCATTAATTTACGGAAAAATTGACGTAAGAAAAAAAGTACTTTTACAAAAACCTTACTATGACTCTGATTAGAAGTAAACAAGAATATTTGTTTGATTTCATATGGTGTAATACAATATTTTGAACCTATGAACATAAAAAAAGTACTAAAAAATCTAACTAACGCTGAAATACAGGGTGTAACAATTTTGAAACTTGCACCCTACTAGCTCCGCCCCTGATAAGGTTTTTGAAAATTTTAAAAGCTCATTAAACTCAACCTAACTTGGACTTTAATTAACAGGAATAAAAAATATAGCATTCCATTTAAAATTCGCGAGAAAAATGAAAAAATATGGCCTAAAAGCCGGAAGGGCCGACCGGGGCCAAAAATAAATATGACCACAGGATGGGCCATAGGGCACTTCCTATACCTAGGACTTTACAGAATTAAAAAATTCCGTCGCGTTCAAAAGTTACAAGGGGGTGGCCACCTTTTCTGAAACATACTGTATATTCTTTGCAGTTATTCTCCTCCACCTAAACAATGAAGACATTTATTTCATAAGTGGATATTTAAAGCCGAATATTGATATTAACGTACATACCACACAACTTGGTCAAATCCTTTTAAAACTAGCAGGAAAGAAGATAATAATCGGAGCCGATTTTAATGCAAGATCAATAGTGTGGCACGATAGATTAACAGACAATGAAGGAAGACATGTTGAAGATTTCATATTGAATCAAAATCTTTATTTATGTAATAGACCATCTCATCTAACAACATTTTGTAGCACCACCCAAAGAAAGTCAAATATTGATCTAACCCTAGTGTCCGGAAACATGATAGGTAGAATAGGCAACTGGAAAATCAGTGAAGATCTTATCATTATTAGTGACCACAATATGATAGAATATACGATAGGAGTCACCAATGTAAGACACGAAATCATTAATAAGAACTTTAATGTTGGAGCAGCCAATTGGGATACTTTTAGAGACCGCCTGCAAAATGAATATGAAACCAGTATTTGCAACGAACAAGATGTAGATGAACTTACCAAACATATTACTAATATAATAGAAAAAGCAGCAAAAATATCAATACCATATTCCAATGAAATAAAAAATAAAAACCGATGGTGGAACCAACGAATAAATGAAAAAAAGAGGAGAGTAAGGAGATTGCGAAAGGAATATCAAAAAAGCCGAAATGCAAATAGAACGGAGACGTATGAGATTTTCGCGAAAGAAAGAGCTGAATACTGCAAACTAATCAAAGAAACAAAAATAAAATCCTTCCAAAAGTATATAGAGCAAGATCTTCAAAGAGATCCGTGGGGAAATGCACAAAAAATAATACGAAATAAACTGAAAGTAAATGAAGCTATGACTGAAATAAAAAGACCCGACGGAAGTATATGCTCTAATATACAAGACGCAAAAGAAGCTCTCCTAAACATAATGGTCCCTACTAGTGACAATGACAAAACAGAATTTATTGAAATCAAACAACATATAACACAAAGTAATAACACAGAAGAATCTATATACATTAACAATGATGACATAGGTGAAGTTATCCTTAATATTAAAACAAATAAAGCACCCGGACCCGATGGATTCAATGGAAAAATAATCAAAGAAGCATACAAAACTACACCAGAGATGTTCCATACTTTATACAAAAATTGCTGGAATAAAAAAGTTTTCCCAAAACAATGGAAAAAAGGTATTCTTCGAATCCTAGTGAAACCTGGTAAATCAGATTTGACTGACCCTAACTCATATCGCCCTCTAACGCTTCTCGACGTAATGGGTAAGATTTTGGAAAAAATCCTGTTGAATAAATTGTACGAGTTTTTGCCTAACCCATTCTCCGTTCATCAATATGGTTTTATAAAAGGGAGAGACACTGTCTCAGCCATTCAGAAATTGGTAAGCACAGTTAAAGAACGCACAGAAAAATATGCTGTCGTGATTTATATTGACATAGCCTCCGCATTTTCAAACGTGTCCTGGAAATACGCTTTAGAACAAATGATAAAAAAAAGAGTACCTAAAACCTTGGTAGAGATATTTTTAAGTTATTTCGAGGATAGAACTGTATGCTTTGAAGATACACATAAAACATTAACTAGATCTTGTCCGCAGGGTTCAATAAACGGACCGACAATCTGGAATTTTGTCATTGATACCCTCCTGGAAAGCGATTTCCCTGAAAGTGTGGATATCGTCGCATATGCAGACGATATTGCTATTATTGTCAAAGGAAATACACTTAAAGAGCTTGAAGACAGAATAGAAATATGTACAAACATACTAAACGACTGGATGGCTCAATCTAAACAAGAAATTGCAATTAACAAAACAAAAATGATGGTCTTTGGTAAACTAAAAACTAAACCTAAAACTAAAATCAAAGAAAGACACATACAAAGAGTAAGTACATTCAAATATCTTGGTGTTGTCATTGATGAGAAACTCTCATTCTGTGACCATATCAAATACATCTCTGACAAGTCAAAAAATATATTTTTCACCATGCGGAACTATCTAAAATTAAGTTGGAATACCGGGAAATCTTTGAGTGTCATATACAAATCTGTCATCTTACCAATAATATCCTACGGAAGCAGTGTCTGGAGCCATCGCTTGGAAATTAAAAGTCACAACAAAATTTTAGCATCTGCCCAAAGAATCTGCTTGCTAGGCGTCATCAAAGGCTATAAAACTGTATCACATGAAGCGACCCAAATAATTGCTTACGAACCTCCAATATATTACGTTGTCAAAGAAAATGCATGCCTAGAGACGTTCAGAAAACATGGAGTGTGTCAATATTTTGACCTCACCTTTAATAACGTTGATCATACCAAAAAATATGTGCAAGAAACCATAAGAAGCCACACTAACCATCTCTGGAATGAAAAGTGGGTCCAATCACAGAAAGGTAAATGCACGATGGACATATTTCCTACGGTGACAGAAAGAGCAAAATATGACTTTGTACATACCAGAGACTTGACCTGCATATTATCTGGCCATGGTGAATTCAACGTTCATCTCTTCAGGATCGGCAAAATCACCAGCCCAAACTGTCAGCAATGTTCTACACAAGACACTCCAGCCCATAGAATTGTATCCTGCCCAAAGTTCGAGGAAGCGAGAAGGAGTCTCGCCAATGAAATAGGGTCCTTTCAATCCAGCCAAGAATGCTTTGAGAAGGCATTCGAAAGAAAATGCTTGTTTAAGCTAGTCTATTTTATAATAGAAATAGCAAATGTTAGTTATACATAAATACATGGTCGGTTTTATATACTATAATCAAGGGGTTAATTTCCAAGAGTTCAGTATTTCACCAGACAATTTTTGAAAAGCGTTAAGCATTTTTATCTATTTTATTCAAAAAAAGAACCAAAAAAAAAAAAAAACATAAAAGAGCCACAACCAAATGAAAAAAGAGCCAAAAAAAAGAAGAAAAAAAAGAGCCAAAAAAAAAAGAGCCACAACCAAAGGAAAAAAGAGCCACAAAAAGAAGAGAAAAAAAAAGAGCCACAAAAAAAATGAGAAAAAAAAGAGCCGCAAAAAAAAAAAAAAAAAAAAAAAAAAAAAAAAAAAAAAAAAGAGCCACTAAATAATTACCTTCCTACAAGAACGGACTACATACTTACCTACTTACAATAACGGACTACTTACATACGAATACTTATACATAATTACACATAAAGAATAACACTTTACACACGAAACATTTAGACAGGTTAAATTGGGTACCTTGCTGTGGTCATCCCTATCAGCAGCGAGGTACATTATACATAACATACACTGAACCCATCACACATTAAAGCACACAATATATACTTCTCTTATAAATTTGGCAATTTTAAATAATACACTAAGGTACATAATTTTCTAACAAGAGGGGAATGCGGATAGGTCTAAAAACAGGTGCCGCTCCCCGAAATCACGCTAGATACAAATTTAGCTACATTAAATCGCAATTAATTGCTACAGAGAGATTGAGTATATAAATACTTATCTTCCATACATTTTTTATCGTGTGTACCCTCGCGGTTACCCATTTATGAGGACTTTAGTGCTTGGGGAAAATCAAAGTAAACTCGCAATATCTCTGGAACTAAATGGGTACAAACGACGAAATTTTGCCAATCGTTTTAATACATCAATACATATCTTCCATATAAATTTCATCGTTTGTACCCTCACGGTTACCTATTAATGAAGACTCTGATTGATGCGATTTTTAAAAGTAAACCGAGTGAATTTGTTCACAGGGATGTAATGATGCGCAATATTGCTACCAGTTAGCCTAGCCTCTCTTCATCCCAGACCGTGATGCGTGATGAAGAATCACATCCTACTCGAGGTGGCCCTGTTTTCGCAGAACATCACGGATCCAGACTGGGAAGTCGATAAACATGCCTGATGTTGGGCAGCAGCTGCATCAGTATCATACTAAGGCTGAGACAAAGGATGTTAGAAAGGCTTAGATCTGAACAAATGAGAGCGAAGCTGCAACAGTGTTATGGTCTCATCACTGCGATGTGGAAGGAGACGGAAGACCCACCACATTACAATTCCATGTTAAAATCATCATGGCTGGAAAAACTATCAACCCGGCCCTCAGTTCCCGGCAGACCTTAAATGGTCAGAGGGTGCTAAGAATCTCCGGTTCAGCCTTGAAGATAGCAACCTGGAATGTCAGAGGATTAGTTGGAGATGGCAGATTGGAGAACCTTCTGTAAGAGATGAAGAGACTGAATATCAACATCCTAGGAGTCAGTGATACCCAGTGGAGAGATTCTGGCACTCGTTTAACAAATAACGGTGAACACAAAATATATTATTCAAGTGATACAAACAATCAAGATACAAATCACAGGTATGGAGTAGCTGTCATAGTTGAAAAGCATTTAGATCAAAGCATTGTTGAATTCATACCCTTATCAGATAGAACCATGAAGATCAGTATACAAAGTAATAATGGCATCATTAATATTATTCAAGTTTATGCCCCAACTGCAGACAAACCTGACGAAAAAGTTGAAGAACTCTATGAAGATATAACCAACTTGCTGAAAACAACAAAGAAACACGATATCACAATGATTGTTGGTGATTTTAATGCAAAAGTAGGAAATATCAAAGTTGATGGATGTACTGGAGCTTTTGGATTGGGAATGAAAAATGAAAGAGGAGACAGGTTAATCGAGTTCTGTCAATCAGAGGATATGTTGATAGCAAATACGACTTTCAAATTGCCTAAAAGAAGATTATATACGTGGACACATCCATCGCACACTAAAAATAACATCTGTAGAAATCAAATTGACTACTTCTTAATCAGGAGAAGATTCCGGAACGTTGTAAAATCCGTAAAAACGTATCCAGGTGCTGATGTTTCATCTGACCATAACCCTGTTGTAGCAATGATTAAGATCAAACTGAAGAAAGTACTTCGTAAGAAAAAGAAAAGCGCTCTCGATTTAAGCAAACTGAAAAACAACTCAATAAAAGAACAGCTGATAAACAAGATTCAAACTAAAATAGAAGAAATCCATAATGAAACCAAGGAAAGTACTGATTTGAATAGCAAGTGGAAGAATATCCAATCAGCAATAATGACAGAAAGCAGACAAGACCTAAAACCAAAGAAGAGTAAGAAGAAAGAATGGATGACAGAAGAGATTCTGGAACTCATGGAAGAAAGAAGAAAATACAAAAATGTAAATGAACAAAAATATAAACAAGTCAATATTTTAATCAAAAACAAAATAAGAAAAGAAAAAGAAATTTTCAACCAAGAAAAATGTCTTGAGATAGAAATGCTAGATAAAATCCATGATAGCTTTAACATGCATAAGAAAATAAAAGAAATGACTGGTACTGGTAGAAATACAAATATAACAGGAATATTAAAAGGGGCGGATGGTTCAATAATTGCAGATACAAAGAAGAAGATAAAACGTTGGACTGAGTATGTAAAAGAATTGTTTTCACAGAACAGACCACCACAAGAATATTTTATACTCAGTGAAGTGTTGTCTATTACAAAGGAAGAAGTCATCAATGTGATAAAAAATAGTAAGCCAAGGAAAGCCCCAGGTCCTGATGAAGTACCTAGTGAACTTCTGAAACTTCTTGAAGATGAAGGAATAGATTTATTAGTAGACTTACTCAACAACATTTACACTACAGGCAAGATACCTGATGAATGGCTGATTTCCACCTTTATAACACTGCCTAAGAAAAATAACCCTAGAGAATGTTCTGATTACAGGACTATAGCTTTGATGAGCCACACCTTGAAACTGTTTTTAAAGATCATACATAGAAGAATAAGTCAAAAATTGGAAAGCAACATCAGCGCATCGCAGTTTGGATTTCGTCTAGGATTGGGAACTCGAGAGGCACTTTTTGGAATCAACACACTAATCCAACGATCACTTGAAGTAAATAGAGATATATATGCTTGTTATATAGATTTTACTAAAGCGTTTGATACAGTACAGCATGATAAATTAATATCCATCTTGAAGAGTAAAAATATTGATGGACATGATATCAGGATTATAGCCAACCTTTATTGGAACCAAACTGCTAAAATAAGAGTTGAATCAGAATTGTCAGAAGAAATAAACATCATGAAAGGTGTAAGGCAAGGTTGTGTTTTATCTCCTCTACTATTCAACATCTATAGTGAGGAAGTTTTTCAAGAAGCAATTTTAAACAGAAATATTGGAATCAAAATCAATGGTAAATTTATCAACAACTTGCGATATGCTGATGATACAGTCATTTTATCTGGCACCTTCCATCATCTCCAGAGTACACTACAAAAACTTAATAATGCCTGCATAAAATATGGTTTGAAGATGAATGAAAAGAAGACTAAGTTCATGGTAATAACCAAAGATCCAAATAATACACGCCACACAAACATGAAGCTGACCCTGAACAATAATATAATTGAGAGAGTGAACTACTATAAATATCTTGGAACATGGATCAGCAGTAACGGAGACATGACCAAAGAAATCAAGTGTCGCATAGAAATAGCAAGAGCTGCATTCTATAAAATGAGAAAAAGTTTTTCAAACCGAGACCTACCCATCGAACTAAGAACAAGAATGTTGAAATGTTACATCTTCTCAACATTGTTATACGGAATGGAGGCATGGACACTCAAGAAACAAGACATGCAGAAACTTCAAGCATTTGAGATGTGGTGCTATCGGAGAATCCTCAATATATCGTGGGTGGATAAAGTTACCAATGAAGAAGTTCTAAGAAGAATAGGCAAACATCCTGAAGTCCTGAAATCAATAAAGGAAAGAAAACTACAATATTTTGGACATGTCATGAGAGGAGAAAAATACGAGTTACTTCAACTGATTCTTCAAGGCAAAATCTGTGGAAAGAGAGGGAAAGGAAGACCAAGAACGAACTGGCTGCAAAATCTGAAGGAATGGACTGGTTATACAATGAGTGAGCTCTTAAAGGCTGCAAGAAATAGACACCACATTGACATGATGATTACCAACCTCCGATAGGAGAGGAACTACAAGAAGAAGAAGAAACCCGCAATATCTCTGAAACTAAATGGGTACAAACGACGAAATTTGGTCAATCGATTGAATATATTAATACACATCTTCCATATAAATTTCATCGTTTGTACCCTCACGGTTACCTATTAATGAAAACTCTAGTTGATGCGGTTTTTAAAAGTAAACCCGCAATATCTCTGGAACTAAATGGGTACAAACGACGAAATTTGGCCAATCGATTAAATATATTAAAACACATCTTTCATGTAAATTTCATCGTTTGTACCCTCACGGTTACCTATTAATGAAGACTCTAGTTGATGCGGTTTTTTAAAGTAAACCCGCAATATCTCTTTAACTAAACGGGTACAAACGACGAAATTTGGCCAATCGATTGAATATATTAAAACACATCTTCCATATAAATTTCATCGTTTGTACCCTCACGGTTACCTATTAATGAAGACTCTAGTTGATGCGGTTCTTAAAAGTAAACCCGCAATATCTCTGGAACTAAATGGGTACAGACGACGAAATTTAACCCATCGATTGAATATATTAATACACATCTTCCATATAAATTTCATCGTTTGTACCCTCACGGTTACCTATGAATGAAGACTCCAGTTGATGCGGTTTTTAAAAGTAAACCCGCAATATCTCTGGAACTAAAAGGGTACAAACGACGAAATTGGGCCAGTCGATTGAATATATCAATACACATCTTCCATATAAATTTCATCGTTTGTACCCTCACGGTTACCTATTAATGAAGACTCTAGTTGATGCGGTTTTTAAAAGTAAACCCGCAATATCTCTGGAACTAAATGGGTACAAACGACGAAATTTGGCCAATCGATTGAATATATTAAAACACATCTTCCATATAAATTTCATCGTTTTTACCTTCACGGTTACCTATTAATGAAGACTCTATTTGATGCGGTTTTTAAAAAAAAACCCGCAATATCTCTGGAACCAAATGGGTACAAACGACGAAACTTAGCCAATCGATTACCTTGATCGATTACCTTGAGGAAAATAGATGAGAAAAACGCAAGAAAGCATTGTACGTTTTGAATGCACCTACACAAATTCCTCGAAAAGGAGCATCGTTATTCGAAGAGGGGTGCGTTCAAAGACATGTACTCGATTTTGTTTTTTTTATGAAATAATTTGAGTAGATTGAACAAGCCAGTGCTGCAGTGGATAATTTCTCGATTAGCTAATCGATTGAATGTATTAGTACTTACCTTCCATATAATTTTCATTGTTTGTACTCACGTGATTACCCATTTACGAGGACTTTAGTTTTTGCGGTACATCAGAGAAAATGTGCAATATCTCTGGAACCAAATGGGTACAAATGATGAAATTAGCCAATCGACGAAATTAGCCAATCGATTAACTTGATTAGTAATACCGTTGATTTTTTTTAAATCGCATGCATTCTTTTTGATAACCGAGGCCAGTCTTAACCCAGTTGTGCGTCAAAAGTGTTTTCCATTAAAAAGTAACCCTTTATGTAAAATGACAGAAAATGAACGAGATAGTGAATAAAGGTGAATAAAGCCTTACCAAGCATTTGGAACCACTTGTTTGCATACTCAGCGTAAGTTGAAGGGGTATTTTATCATATTTGACATTTTGCCTTCAATTCTCATCAAGTATGTAATTTTAGGTATTTCAAACAAAATTTTAGAGAGAAATAGTCAAAAATATACGTTTTTGGTTCCAAAAAAATTTCCGTACCGCCAACAGGAAAGCCACAAAGGCTCCTTCAAAAAGATTGCATAACTTGGATATATGAAGGGTTTTTTGAAAAACAAAAGTTGATTTCAATAGCTCTCAAGTAACGATTGAGCATGGACTAACACAGATTTTTGATGCTTGCATTTTTGCCAGGTTTTTATACCTTTGAAAGTTCGAGGTAGACCAAAATAGACATTTTTGATAAGAAATGGACAGAATAAAATAATATGTTGATGTTTTCATGCCAATTTGGGATAAAGTTTCGCAAAATCTGCCTAATATCGTTGATTTTTTTGAAATCGCATGCATACTTTTTGATAACCCAGGTTATTCTTAACCCAGTTGTGTGTCAAAAGTGTGTTCCGTTAAAAAGTAATCCTTTATGTAAAATGACAGAAAATGAACGAGAGCAGCTTATCTTACAATTTACTTGATCTATCGATAGCACTTTAGTTCATTCAAATCGGACGTACGGTTCGAAAGATAAGTTCATTCGATTTCTGAAAACATCCGAAATCTCAGATCGAGTCGAATCTTAGAAAAACATGTCGACATATAACATTTTCTTTAAGAATTTTTTTCAAATTTGAACTGAAGATAGCCAATGGTGAATAAAGCCTTACCAAGCATTTGGAACCACTTGTTTGCATACTCAGCGAAAGTTGAAGGGGTATTTTATCATATTTGACATTTTGCCTTCAATTCTCATCAAGTATGTAATTTTAGGTATTTCAAACAAAATTTTAGTACCCATTTGGTTCCAGAGATATTGCATACTTTCTCTGATGTACCGCAAAAACTAAAGTCCTCGTATATGGGTAACCACGTGAAAATTATATGGAAGGTAAGTACTAATCAAGGTAATCGAATGGCTAAGTTTCGTCGTTTGTACCCATTTGGTTCCAGAGCTATTGCATATTTTCTCTGCTGTAACGCAAAAATTAAAGTCCTCGTAAATGGGTAACCACGTGGGTACAAACGATGAAAATTACATGGAAGGTGAGTACTAATCAAGGTAATCGATTGGCTAAATTTCGTCGTTTGTACCCATTTGGTTCCAGAGATATTGCATACTTTCTCTGATGTACCGCGTAAACTAAAGTCCTCGTAAATGGGTAACCACGTGGGTACAAACGATGAAAATTATATGGAAGGTAAGTACTAATACATTCAATCGATTAGCTAATCGAGAAATTATCCACTGCAGCACTGGGCTTGTTCAATCTACTCAAATTATTTCATAAGAAAAACAAAATCGAGTACATGTCTTTGAACGCACCCCTCTTCGAATAACGATGCTCCTTTTCAAGGAATTTGTGTAGGTGCATTCAAAACGCACAATGCTTTCTTGCGTTTTTCTCATCTATTTTCCTCATTATCTCGAGAACGGTAGGAGTACAAACAATGAAAATTTTATGGAAGGTAATTCTTAATCAAGGTATTCGATTGGCCAAATTTCGTTGTTTGTACCCATTTAGTTGCAGAGATATTGCGGGTTTACTTTTAAAAACCGCATCAACTAGAGTCTTCATTAATAGGTAACCGTGAGGGTACAAACGATGAAATTTATATGGAAGATGTGTATTGATATATTCAATCGACTGGGCAAATTTCGTTGTTTGTACTCTTTTAGTTCCAGAGATATTGCGGGTTTACTTTTAAAAATCGCATCAATCAGAGTCTTCATTAATAGGTAACCGTGAGAGTACAAACGATGAAATTTATATGGAAGATGTGTATTAATATATTCAATCGATTGACCAAATTTCGTCGTTTGTACCCATTTTGTTCCAGAGATATTGCGGGTTTACTTTTAAAAATCGCATCAACCAGAGTCTTCATTAATAGGTAACCGTGAGGGTACAAACGATGAAATTTATATGGAAGATGTATATTGATATATTCAATCGACTGGGCAAATTTCGTTGTTTGTACCATTTTAGTTCCAGAGATATTGCGGGTTTACTTTTAAAAACCGCATCAACTAGAGTCTTCATTCATAGGTAACCGTGAGGGTACAAACGATGAAATTTATATGGAAGATGTGTATTAATATATTAAAACGATTGTCCAAATTTCGTCGTTTGTACCCATTTAGTTCCAGAGATATTGCGGGTTTACTTTGATTTTCCCCAAGCACTAAAGTCCTCATAAATGGGTAACCGCGAGGGTACACACGATAAAAAATGTATGGAAGATAAGTATTTATATACTCAATCTATTAAAAGTATTACATAAGGAAAACAAAATCGAATACTTGGCTTTGAACGCACCCCTCATGACATAGCGATGTTCCTTTATGAGAAATTGTCGCAGGTGCTTTCAGAACGCACAATGCTTACTTGCGTTTTTTCACATCTATTTTTCTCAATATCTCAAGAACGGTTGGTCACAGACAAAAATATAAATGGTACAAAGGAGTACAAACCGAGTACAAACTTATGAGACATAAACCGTTCATATTGGTTTTAGGGGCGAGCCAACTTCACGTGAAGCTGGCTCGCCCATCTAGCAACCTGAATATCTCGAGAACGGTTGGTCACAGACAAAAAATATAAACGGTACAAAGGAGTACAAACCGAGTACAATCGAATCGAAGAAAAAAATGAGTGACCTTGAAAATTTGCCAATTTTGTTTTTGCAATATCTCGATAACGGTAGGTCGTAGAGAAAAAAGAAAGTTGGTACAAAGGAGTACAAACCGAGTACAAACTTATGAGACATAAACCGTTCATATCGGTTTTAGGGGCGAGCCAACTTCACGTGAAGCTGGCTCGCCCATCTAGCAACCTGAATATCTCGAGAACGGTTGGTCACAGACAAAAAATATAAACGGTACAAAGGAGTACAAACCGAGTACAATCAAATCGAAGAAAAAAATGAGTGACCTTGAAAATTTGCCAGTTTTATTTTTGCAATATCTCGAGAACGGTAGGTCGTAGAGAAAAAAGAAAGTTGGTACAAAGGAGTACAAACCGAGTACAAACTTATGAGATATAAACCGTTCATATCGGTTTTAGGGGCGAGCCAACTTCACGTGAAGCTGGCTCGCCCATTTTGCAACCCTTATAACTCGTAAACGGTAGGGGTACAAGCGAAATAATTTTTGGTACAAAGGAGTACAAAGTGAGTACAAACTTTTGACTAATAAAGTTTTCATATTGGTTTTAGGGGCGAGCCAACTTCACGGAGCTGAAAAACCGACGCTTAGCAGTGACTTGTGATGTAGAATTTGTCTATTGATTTCGCTCTTGGTCTCGCAACTTTGCGAACAAATTTAATAATGCTCCACTCTTCCTTTAAAATCAGATGAGATCAAATTCCACAGACTGAAACATTGCTTTGCAACATTTCCTATTTAAATTTGAGACAAAGAGTTTCTCTCAGTGAGACGCATTGTAGGTATAAGTCTTAAATGAAAATGGGATGCAAACAAAACAAGTTTATAAAAAGTTAGGAAACATAAGTTAAAATAATTGCACTTATTAAAAAAGTTAGTAAGAGAAATAAATTGGCCTTTTTCTAAGGATTCATTTTAAGAAAGTTTCTTAATCTGACAGTTGTCATAAATTCTTACTGGACACAGTGGACACGAGGGTTAAATCTCTTTCTGGATTTCAGTAGATATTAGTCTTGACATGCCATGGCCATTGGGTCATAATAGGAACAGGAAAGTAACTATGAAGAACGTCTTAGCCATATAGAATATACATCTAGATATGTAGGTAGCACAGATAGGTATACCTTAATACTGTTAATATCTCTACTGACTCTTCTCCTTGTACCCACTACATTTTTTGCTTTCATCCTGAAACCATAAGGAAACCCCTTAACAGGAATAGAGCTGAGAAATATAGATGTGTTGGTACCTACGAGCTTGCACATTTGTTCAACGTTATCTCCATTTATCACTTTCTCTCCTCACATGTCCCATCCATCAAGCTCTCTACCACCCCCTGCTTTGACCTGTTTCCTTTCAATCTTTTCTTCACACCACTCATCACTCAAGCTTTCAGTATCTCCACATCCCTCCCTCCTCCCACACCCACCCCTCTCATCCATATTACAAAGCAAACAACGAAACAAGCTAGGGTCAACGAACAATACACATGTTCTTACCATATCCAACTCTTTGCCAGATTGTAAACATAGCCATACAATCTACATGCATACTATTGAATATAACATAGGTACCGTAGGTAAGTACACAAAACATGATGCTTTTACGTGCTGGGTTCTGTCAAGCAGGTATCTTCAGCGTTAGATAACAATATTATACATAATGAAGGTACTTCTATGTACCTAGCATTGTTTGCATATCATTGTCGACGTCTTCTTCCTTAAGGATCTCAGGTTTACTTTCTACTTATCTACATCGCAAAAGGACTATGCAATTATGCATGGGGATCCACATCAGGAACTGATTTACTTATAAAGGCATGCAAGGTTCTTTAGAAAATCCAATACAAGACATCGGCATCACTCGATGAAAAATTATTTATTTTGAAAACGGCCTCCCTGGCCATTTTACAATGTATTACATAAAAATTGTTGTGTATATGAAGTCTTATGACAGCAAATTTTGAACAGATAAAAATCAACCACCTCGGCCGAGGTGTAAAGAACGCCTATACAAAGAAAAATACAGTATAGTATTCTACAGAAACTTCAAGTAGGTAATTCGGTTGAGTTGTTCGCTGCTCCGGATTTAGGTAACGCAAGTATTTCTGTGAAATAATGTCACAAACTCACAATATGACAAATAATATGGAATACCTATCAATTATATTTCACCTATATGATGTTAAAGACTACAAGAGGAAGTCATTTGTCCATGTTATCAGAGTAATTTTCCACTCAAGTTACTTGTGTACCTACCTTTTCTATGGAAAAATTCACGGTACAAAAAGCCCTGAACCCTGGAGAAAAAACAGTGAAATAAGAAGAAATATTGAAAAACAAAATGGAATGGAGGGAGAGAGGTAGAGAGAGAAGGGAGAGAGAGAGAGAAGAAAAACAAGGAGAGAACGAGGAAGATTGAAAAAAGAAAAGTAGAACAGAATCAAAAGAAAGAGAGAGAGAGAGGGAGAAGAAAATGGGGAAAATAAAATAGGACGGAGGCTAGGATGAAAGTTGAGATGGAGGGGAAAATGGAGGTGGAGGGGAAAATGGAGGTGGAGGGGAAAATGGAGGTGGAGGGGGAAATGGAGGTGGAGGGGAAAATGGAGGTGGAGGCGTGAGAGCACCTGAGGGAGAACCGACTAAACGTCTACCATTCCTGCAAACATTGGGTTTTCTTTTTATTATTTCTGTGGTAGGAAAATTCTTGTACGTACATAAATAAGATAAAAGAGTGTCTTGTCGTTCACGTCCAGGAGTATGACTGTTCAATGTTTATTGCTAGTGAATTCATATTCCACTCTCGCTAATAAAAATAAATAAATAAACCTTTATTTGGAACATAAATATCACATACATCAAAATCTTAATATATAAATGTCAAAGTCACTGACTGACTGACTGATCATCACTGTTTCTCCGAACTGGTAAGTCCTAGGAAGCTGAAATTTGGTAGGTAGCTTTGTCTTATAGTCTAGATGTGCAATAAGACGGGATTTTTCGAAATTCCCACTACAACACCTGTCATTGGCGAAAAAAGGCGACAGCCCGCTAGTTAATACATATATCAGAACAACTGGTTCCAAATCAGCTTATTTGCTGAGGTACTTGCTAATACTACCCTGTATGTATATTGAAGAGTTAAACCGATTTAGGAGAGAATTTTTTCTCTTTTTCTTCTTAACTTTAATTGTATATTATCTAGTATGTATTGACTTTGTACAACATTCACTTGAATATTTATCTATAATGTACAAATAAAAAAAAAACAATAAATTCAAAATTAAACTATCGCTAGTGAATATATCAATAACGAGAGGTGCTATATTTAATAGTAACAATTGTCGTAACATGACTTACATGACGCCCTTTTATTAGAAATTTGTCTAACCTTTGTAGACTCACATTATTTTCTGTCAGAGTGCTATGACTCGTTCAATGTTTTCAGAGTCCTTTTAGCTCACCGAATATCGGTGGACAATTCGCCTCTGACAACACAAAGAGGCGTAAACCACAAATTTTTGAAATCGTTTTTATTGCTTAGATTGAGTCTACTTCTGCTATATTTTGTTCTCACAAATAGACGTAACCCAATTATAATTCAAAGAAAAGATACAACAAAAATTAAAATCAAGCGTATCCCTCATTTTCTCTTTTTCAGACAAATCAAATAGGTGTAAATTGATAGTCACAGTTAAATAATCAAATTTGGCAACAGAAAAAGTTCGTATGGTCATTCACGGGTACAGGGAAGTGATAATGTTCCTACCGTGAACAGAAAATTTATGCACAAGAAAACTCATTATGGCTCTCCTGTAAAATTTCGAAAATGTTGTTTACGCCTCTTTGTGTTGTCAGAGGCGAATTTTTCCACAAGGTAACCTAAGAAAGAATTGAATTCTGCCCGCTAATCGGACTGCTGGGAGGAATATTGAAGCGCGCTCGAAAGGTGTTGGCCATTATTTTTGTATAAGGTACACATCGACGGGAACACGTGATGCTATCTCGCGGTTAGGGTTAAATGGGGACAACCCTCCCCTTCTAAATCCACCCCTTGTTGATTGGCGAATTTTTCAAAAAAGAAAGTTTTTCTGAGGCACCCTGTATTTCTTGCTCGTACAAATGTAAATTAGCGCAGATGTATACATACAGTCGCAAAGAGACCGCAGTCATCACAAAACAGTCTACCTTTTGCTGCTACTGACAGATTTGCAAATTGGTGTAACAGAGGAATATTAATTTTCATTGGAGGTCACTTTTGACATTTTGCAACTTCTCTGTCCTCTTTCCACTTCTAATGTTCCGTAATGCCTGCTTTTTAATCTCCCAAACTTTAATACATCTGCATCCTACCATTTTCTCTCACATAGCATAAGGTTGAGATAGAGAGAGAGGCGGGGGAGAGAGTGGAGAAAGAGACAGAGTATAATTTGGAAAGCGGTCAAAGTATGATTCAAATTTCATATTACGTCATTTTTACATCCAGATGAAGAATTGAAGGAGAGAGAGTGGAACATGTGTAGGTGAAGGTTGTCAAACAGAATCGCATTACCCTTACATATTTTGTTAGGAACAAAAAGAAATGAATTTGCCAATAATGCTCATGCTATGGAGGCCGAAAATTTTGGGGCTAAACAACTAAGCATAGCCGTAGCTTATATGAGTAAAATCCAGCCCAAATATTTAGGTCAGTTTTCATATATATGTCACATGAATATGCGTAAAATGGTTCGTTAGATATTAATTTTCAAGTTGAGGTAAGTTTTGACGAGACTTTTTGTCGAAATTAAATCATCAATTTTGTCCGAGAAATTATTGAAACCGTCATTTGGATGAAAAAAAAATACTGCACGTAGCTACTCCAAGGAGTACGACGACATGTTAAATGATTTTTAATTGGCACCCTTATTAGACAAATGGATCAAACACCTCGGCCGAGGTGTGAAGAACGCCTATACAAAGAAAGAGACAACCCGGCAGAGTGTAAGGTTACGGAAAACATAGTTCCCATGCATTTCATGTACTTTCAGCCAGCGAAAAGTGCAACATAAGTTTTAAAAATTGCGATTTTTATTGCAGAAATGGACTCTACGTTGAAAAATAAATTGATTTGACTTTTTGTTTGACTTCCTAGGCCAACGGGAAACCTATTTTCGAGACCCCCCAACAATCGTGAAAGACATGAAAAGATTCATAATTTTTTTTTTTTTTCTGTTTTTTTTTCATACGGATCCTTTGAGACCCGACTTCGTGTCTTTAACTTGGCACTGAAGATTAAGTGAGGTGTCTAAAGTGATCAAGATATAATGGAGATGAGCCCGGACCAGAAAAAAATCTAAATTATAAGCGGGCGGCCCATTTGGGCGGCCTCGGGTTTTGGGAGCTCAAATCGGGAATTGAAGGATAATACTAATCTTAAGTGGTATCAAATGAAAGATCTTGATAAGCAGATACCAAATTTATTGATTTTATTCCCAATCCGGTCCACTGGGTGGCACCTGGTGGCCTTTTCATTTTCTTTGGCGGGTAGGTACCTTCGAATCCTTTGCTTAGTGGTCAGATCTTGGCCAGTATGTATTTTTCGAGATGAGCTCGCTCTCTCACTGCAAAATTTTAATGTTTAAGTTTCCAAGTATTAATTTAGTTTATTTTCCGTCCGTTTCTTTAGAAGATGACTTTGTCTATTGGTAGCATGCTCGACCTGCCACCCAGTCAGCATGGGTTCGAATCCTGGCGGGGACGAAATTTTTTAGCTCTATATTTTCAATTTGGGCTTACCGTTGTTTTGTTTTTCCGATCTTTATATTTGATCTTCATGACGACCCCATTACCCTCGCGAGGAAAATTTTAGTAGATGCAGAATTGGGCAATGACCTGTGGCGGCATTACGAGATTGATTTTGGACAATCATGGTTGGACGGAGATAAAATATGATGAATTAGCTCTCATAATGTCGATGCTACTCACTAAAAGTTGTGACAAAGTAGTGACTTTGGCCAAGTGGGTAGCATACTAGGCTTGCACGCATGATGACTTGGGTTTGATCCCCTTCAGGGAAGTTTTTTTTCTCTGTCCATTATGTCCGGGGTACACTCATACCTCGTGAGGTATTGATAAGGGACGTCACCACCGAGTTCTCTCCCGCTCATGGTTTTATCAACACCAAAATTGTCTCCCGTCGCGTCGCTTGGATTTTTATCTGATTTTATACCTACATAGTTTAGGCCTAGCATAAAAATTATAATCGAAACACCTAGGAATCATTGATATAGACCAATGATATATCAAAAAAATCATATTTTTGTGTTCTACACTGCTGCAGAGAGACAAAATGGTGGTCAGTGGTGCTGATATCAGACGACTTTTGAAGAAAAGGATTGACTTATGGAATGCTGGAAGGTATGATGAGTTGTTAAGTGAAGCTGAGAGATGTGATCGACAAATGAAAAATAAGCATTCATCAATCAACGAAGAGCACAAAATAAGAATTTTTACCCGTTTAGTTCTTCAGGGAAAACTAAGAGATGCTTGCCGTTGGATTACTGACCGAAGCAAAGGCGGTGTATTACAACCTGACACTGTTTTGGATGATGGAACCACTGTGATTGACGTTCTTAAAGATAAACATCCTCAACAAATGGTTCCTGATGAAAGAGCTTTCACTGAGTGTGAGGAACTTCCACTTATGATAGATGTTGACGTCACTTGTGGCCATATTGAGAAAACAGCCAGAAGTCTCCGTGGGAGCGCTGGACCAAGTGGCACAGACTCTGAAGCCTGGAAATGTTTTCTGCTTCGATATGGTGCTCACAGTGCTCGACTGAGAGATGCAGTTGCCTCTTTAACACGTCACCTAGCAAATGGCATTGTTGAATGGAACAACATCCGCGCCATGTTAGCTAGACGAGCGGTAGCTCTAGACAAATGTCCAGGTGTCCGTCCGATTGGAGTTGGTGAATGTTTGCTTCGACTGTGTGCGAAAACCATGGTGCTTGTGACTGGTGAAGATGTGCGAGAGGAATGTGGTGCAGATCAGTTGTGTGCAGGCATAAAGAATGGAATTGAAGGTGCCATTCATGGAATCACTTCAGCTTTTTATGAAGATGAAACCGAAGGTCTCCTTCTAGTAGACGCTAGAAATGCTTTTAATGTTTTGAGTAGACCTGTGGCGCTGTGGAATGCCCGAATTTATTGGCCCAGATGCGCTCGTTTTCTTTTCAACACATACAGAGGCTTCTCCATCATTATGTTTCGAAATAGCGATGAAACCATGTTGAGTTGCGAGGGTACAAGTCAAGGAGATCCGCTGTCAATGTATCTATATGCAGTTGGAATTCTACCTCTTATAAGAAAATTGAAGTCTGAATATTGGGTGCAAAATTGGTATGCAGATGACTCGGCTTGTTTGGGAAAGTTGAAGGAGATCAGGAGTTGGCTTGATATACTCATGACTGAAGGTCCACGATACGGTTACCATCCGCAGCCCGCAAAAAGCTTCCTTGTTGTAAAGCCTGAGGTCAAAGCTGAAGCTGAAAATATATTTGAAGATCTCAACATACAGGTTGTCCTTTCACACAGATTCTTGGGTGGTATAATTGGCCCCAACGAGAAGAAAAAGGAGTTCATATCAGAAAAAGTGACTCAATGGATATCTTGCGTACAAGATCTGGCCAATGCTGCCAAAAAAGATCCTCAATCAGCTTTGGTAGTCCTGACGAAGTCACTACAGTTTGAATGGTCTTTTCTTCAAAGAGTTGTTGAAAGTTGTGATGAGTATATTCAACTGAGAGATGTTATTCGTTCCTGCTTCATCCCTTCATTGTTTGGACGCGAAACAAATCTAGTCGAAACGGAGCTATTTCATCTTCCCGCACGATTTGGTGGACTTGGGATATCTGATCCAGTAGACACAGAACAGAAATCGCACCAAATATCAATTGCGTCTAATATTAAACTGATACACTCAATCAGAACAGGTGAAAACCTCAATATCACTGAACACAACGAGTGTGTACACAACAAGCTGAAAGAACAGAAGATATTCCGTGAAGCTGATAAAGAGGAAAAAAGCAATGTCATCATTTCTTCATTGCCACCAAAACTCAAGCGCACACTGAACCGCATCAAAAACAGTAACTGTTCACAATGGTTGACTGTAATACCCACTTCAAATGACCACTTCGACTTGTCTCCCAACCAATTTAGAGATGCTTTGGCGATGCGATATGGGCATGAACTTCACGGGTTGCCAGCTAGTTGCGATGGTTGTGGTCAGGATATGTCCCTCACTCATGTCTTGAATTGTAAGAAAGGAGGTCTTGTCAAGCATGGGCACGACAACCTGAGAGATGAGTGCGTCATGTTAGCCAGTCTTGCTTGGAATGGAGTCACTACAGAACCGATTGTTCAAGAATCAAGTAGCGACCATGGGATGTTGATAGCCGATTTTAAAATCAATGGTGTTTGGGAGTCTGGGAAGTCTGCGTTTTTCGACAACCGCATCGTAAATGCCGACGCACCTTCCTATGAATCTCAAACATGGTCTTCTCTATCCAAATCACATGCCCAGGAGAAACACAGAAAATATGACAGAGCTGTGGAAGATATCAGAGGGTCATTTAGTCCATTAGTATGTTCATGTGATGGAGCTCTGCATACAGAATTTGACATGTTCGCAAAAAGATTGGCAAATACATTAGCAGTAAAGTGGAAAAAAGCATACTCGCAAGTTGTTGGTTGGATCAAAACGAAAATTCAATTCGCAATAATTCGCGCGGTATCTTTAAGGCTTCGTGGATCTAGATACCACCCACGCAGCTATGGTATAGAAGATGGAGCAGGAGTACCCTTTTAAAAATATTGTTAAATGTTTTATTAATTTTACTAATGTCTTAAAAATAAATATATTAATTTGAGTTATTAAAAAAAAAAAAAAAAAAAAAAAAAAAAAAAAAAAAAAAAAAAAAAAAAAAAAAAAAAAAAAAAAAAAAAAAAAAAATTGATATAGACCTGAGGCATGGCCTTCTATGTATTTTTCCAAACCCTATGATAAACCCAAGGCATGGCCTATATATTTACCTAACCCTACTATAAACCCGAGGCATTGCCTTCTATGTATTATCCCTAACCCTACTATATTCCTGAGGCATGGCCTTCTATGTATTTTACCTAACTCTACTATACACTGAAGGCATTGCCTTTCATTAGTTAGAGATTTAAAAGATTTCCTTATAAAAGGCCGATTCTTATATAAAAATGATAATTTTATAGTTTTCATTTTCTTAAATACCTAATGTAAAAAAGCATGGTCTTATTTCCGGGAGAGATACTCGTGGTGACCCCTGCAACAAGCCGGAGAGAATTCGGGTAAGAAAAGGTCTACGGGAGAGAACTCATTACCTCACCTTGATAAGGTGATTACAAATTAATTTCTTTGGCATTTGTAAATCCAGGTGTTTTAGTGTCCCTCATAGGAGGCTCCGAGGTCTATTTAGCATTGAAAGATAAACCTAATCATGTGGAGTATAGAAACAAAAGGTCTTGCATTGCAAATTTTTATATTATTTACTATTGGGGACTCAGGGGGCCAAATCTGTGATCCAAATACATATTGACCTTAGAAAAATTAAATACCTACTGCTAAAACTATATCTTAAAAAAAGACAACTTGGTACATTCACATTTTCCCAGCTTATTTACTTTTGTTATTCATAATGTTTCAGTAGTGTATGAACCTATATTTTCGTACAAAAAGAACTGATATCCCCCCAAAAACACCACTTCGTGGTTAAAAAAAGAAGAACGCCTCACTCAAAAGAATGATTATAATTAGCTAAAAATAAATGATATCAAATTGAGAACACCTTACCACCTCTCTTTCTATATCTCTGCACTCCTCTCTGAATTTATTCCTCTTATGTTTATCTTTCTTTATCCTTTCCAGGGGTCATCCCAAACTTGATTTCTCTTTAAATTTACTTGTTGTACGGCAATAAAAAAGGCGGTCGCGGTGTAATTTTCTCGATTCAAATCAAATAAGTTCAGAAAAATCATACTCCGACCGCCATTTTTTATTGCCGTGCAACAAGTAAATTTAAAGAGAAATCAAGTTTGGGATGACCCCTGGAAAGGATAAAGAAAGATAAACATAAGAGGAATAAATTCAGAGAGGAGTGCAGAGATATAGAAAGAGAGGTGGTAAGGTGTTCTCAATTTGATATCATTTATTTTTAGCAAATTATAATCATTCTTTTGAGTGAGGCGTTCTTCTTTTTTTAACCACGAAGTGGTGTTTTTGGGGGTAGGTAGTTACAGAATAATACATTTGTGAAGAGTACCTATTCCGCAGATTCGTACCAATAAACGATATGAAAATCGCGAAAATAAGTATAATTTTTTTGGAGCCTTTATCTGAAATAATATCGTGTGTTATCTTGAATTCAAAGTCACGATATTATTCTTGTGAAATCAGGTGTCTATAAATCATGCAGAACACTTTAACTCTACAGCTCCCTCTCCACTCGAAAGAAAAGAGAAAACAAACAAAAGAATAGAAATAAGAATAGATGAACGAAAGACTAGTGGATGAGAAGGAAAAGTACAGAGGAACAATAGAGGTGCAATGTAGATGGAGCCAAGGAACAAAAGGTAAGAGGGGAAATAGCGAGAGGGAAATATTGAGAGCATGAACAAGGAGGGAGAGAGGAAAAAGAAGAGGAAGCAGGATATGAGAGGAAATATGCAGGGAGAAGAGGGGAGCAATGAGAAAGAGCCAGCAAAGGGAAGGCGAGAGGAGCAGTGAGCAAGAGAAGGAGGGGCGGTCTCCAGGATCGAAGAACGTTTGTTTACATTTCAAAGGGTTTAATTTTCTTTGAGGAAAAAATGGAATGAAAAAAAGCGGTTTTTGAAAAAAAAACTCTTTTCCTTTGCTTTCATAGTGGGGATGGTGGCTAAACGCTTTAGTAAGCAATTTTAAAAGGAGAGGTGGACTGTGCACAAGACCTCAAGAGTTTTTTTTTCAATTCTTAGTAGTCCTTATTAGTAGATAAATAATTTATCAATTTATTATTAATGCATCGGAAAATCATGAACATTCAATAGCTAAGTGTTGTGCGCATAAGGGAGATATCGAGAGAAAAAATAGTCTTAATAGAAAAATCTTACTCGTAACAGTTTTTTTTTTTTTTTTTTTTTTTAATAATAATTTGGGATTTAAGGTCACACAACGATGTATGCCCACATTTACAACATTTTTGATAATAGCCATGAATTATGTGAAATTGAGGAAATATTGACATTCTTTGGTCCTCCTGAAAAAAACCAGTTCTGTCAGTTAGCTCATTTAGAATTTCCAATATTCATTTAATGAAACTGAGGATATAATATCTATTTACCAATTTTTGAGAGTACTGATCTGTCATGTAAAGAGTATTGAGGCTTTTTACAAAATTTTCGAATGGGTAAAACCCCTCTCTCCATTTGCTGGAAACTCTCAAACCAGCTATTCAAATTAATCTCACCCAACCTAAGAGGGGCCGGGGATAGCCAGCATCACGAAGGTTCTCATTTGAATGGTCACCCATCCAAGTCCTAGTCTCGCTGGACGTTATTTAACTTTAGCGACTGAATTAGAACTGATGTATTCAACCCGCCATCGACGCTGGTCACGCTTGCTACTCGTAACAGTAAAGCACAGTCAGCCAGCGTCGATGGCATGTTGAATACACCGGTTCCCTTCAGAACACCGAAGTTAAGCGACATCCAGCGAGGTTAAGACTTGGATGGGTGACCATTCAAATTCTAATTCTCGTGACGCTGGCTTTTCCCGGCCCCACTCAGGCTGGGTGAGGTCAATGTGAGTAGCAGGTTTGTGAGTTTCCTGCGAATGGAGGGTAAAACCCCCGTCGTGATCTGACCATGGCAGTTGAAAGCGACGTTAAACCCCACTTAAAAAAAAAAAAAAAAAAAAGCACAGTCACTCTGACACCGATGATTATACCTAGGTACCTACTCTTTTTGTTATCAAATAAGAGAAAATAACTCCTGTAAGTCCTACGTACTACCTACATAATTATTATGTAGGTATGTAGATGACATTTTTGAAAAAAATAAAATAAATGTCCCTATTAGTACGTTTTTTCTTTTTTTATCCCACTTTCATTTTTTCAGCCTCCTCCTTCCAATATTTCTTCTTTGCCTCCTGCAGAGTCTTCATCTTCCCCAAAATTCACTCTGTTTTTTTCTTATTTACCTTCCATTTCCTTCTTTTCGTACTTTTTTCTCTTCTAACTTTTTTTTTTTTTTTTTTTTTTTTTTTGAGCTCTTCATCGTCAGAGTTTCCGTCTATTTTTGCTCTCTATCTTTATCTCTGTCTCCATCTCTATCTCTAACTTCTATATTTATATCCTTATCTCTATTTATCTCTCTACTTCTCTCTCTCTCTCTTTCTCTCATCCCCTCTTTTCTCCATTTCCTTTTCAAAAATCTCACCTGGCTATGGTTATTTCATTTTAATCATAGTTTTCTTGGAATGTCAATGTAGAATTTTCACAAATTCCAATTAGGACCTAATAAAGTAGCGGGTTTTTTGGTTAGTAGCACACTAGCTGTTTCCCTCCTGAGAGAGAGAAGGGAATATTTTATGTCGGGACACTATCCTAGGGATTTCAAGAGAATGCAGAGGTATGGCTGTATACTGGTGGTTGACCATACGGACCATACCCTTTTCATACTTATTAATTTTCTGCTTATGTATTAATAGGTACATATTTTTCATGAAAATGAAAAATTTTCTCATGAAAATTTTGATATGTGTTACAATGTTACATATGTATAGTTCGGGCTATGGAATTGCTAACAGTAGACATTACTCAATAGTCATTTAGGTAGAGACAGGTTTGAGTTTTATAATTACTCGTAATATGTAGATATGTATATGTAGTGATTTTTTTTTAAGTAGCTAGGGATACTGTTGCTGCTGGACTGAATTATTTACATCAGTATATGCCAATGCCAGCTGTTAACTTTGATCTACGTCTACATGAATAATATTAAATAGTAGGTTTTCGTCACTTCCAAATATTTGCCCAAGGAAAGGTAAACCTTGCTTATTAGGTACTACAAACTCTAGGAAATCTTGTAAAGGTTAGTCTGGTGATACCGCAGTTTCTTTTCTCAGCCACAAACTTCACAATAATGGTTGGGTCTTTCAAAATACAAATGAAATTCTGTTTTCAAAATTCTGTTTTCGTCGAAAATAAATGAAGAGCAGGAGGAATTCAAAAGAGAAGTTGTTTGGACATTCATTATTTTCTCATTTCTGTTGCCCCTTAAGTTTTGCTCTTGCTCTTTTACTAGTAAAAGAAAACATAGATATTATTATATGCTTTATTAGATACAAAGACATACCTTTATGTACATTTGTACAATACAAATAATTATTATAAAAAAATTTAAATGAAAGGAATATAAATAATAATATGGAAAAAAAAGGTAAAGACATATGTGTCCTAACTAAAGGGCGGGATTGTTACCTATGGCAATCTCTTCCACCCAACCCTTTCATTGACGATGATATTATGTTTCAGTCGCCTGTAATTTTTTCTTTGTACCCTCCCAACATGTTTTGGTTATTATTATAACTGGCATGAGGATAGAGCCGTAGTATGTATGAACTAGCGCTCTACTTCACTCATTTCAATCATCCACCAGCTCGTGTATTACAAGCATTGTATCAATCCTTGAAAAAATATATGCATTGCTAAATTTTAAGGACTTAATATTCTGAAGACACGAAGGCACCTATGCAATCCATGTATGTATTCTAAAGGAAGTACCTACGTATGCCTTTCTCGTAGGAATAGACACTAAATGAATAACCTCTGAGCAAGCAGTGTGGTGTGCTTTCTAATCTCCCGTCATAACTTCCTCTTTTTGTCACCAGCGGGGAAGTCAGAACGGCAAAATAACTTTTCGTTCTCTTTCTTCACTCAGCATTTTCTCGATAATTCCCTCTCCAACGCTTTCTTTCTCCCTCCACATTTTCTCTACCTCCCTGAAAATTCTCTTATAACCTCTCCCTTGTCCCACCCCTCCCCCTCTCCCGCCTGTCCCTGACGTGTCGTAATTTAATCTTTTGTGTTAAGATAAGAGAAGTACAAGACGCTAAGCCATGGGAAAAACTTGTTTTCCCTATGTTCTTCTAAACTCTCGAGTTTATTTAAAACTCACCTTACTACTTATACGTCACCTTCTTCTTCTTTCTCTGTGCGTATACTTGTTCTTCTTCTTAAACTTTATTTCTCTGATGCTCTCTCTCTTTCTCATTTTCTTTATCGAATTTTAATTATTCCATAGAACAATACCTGTAGGTATACAGGCTCCGCCAAAAAAAAGGAGCCACTCGAAATATCTAGAGCACGGATTAAAAAAAAAATGCTATAACGCATGTACCATTATATATCGAGGGGGAAACCTTTTCTACTAGGTTTTGATTTTTTATCATTACCAGGGACGGCCCCAGGGGGGGTCAATATTGAAATCTTAAATGGAACCACCCTGTTTGTGATACATTTCTGAAAAGTAGTAGACAGTAAAAGTATTAAGGACAAGTTTGATATGATACAAAATCGCCCCGGGTAAAAAAGATGATAAAAAAAAATCAAAACCTAGTAGAAAAGTTTTTTCCTTCGATATAATGGTACACGTGTTTTAGTTTTTCTCAAAATTGAAAGCCATTCTCTAGATATTTTGAGTGGCTCCTTTTTCTTTGGCGGGCCCTGTATGCATGTAAGTACTATACTTGTAGGTTTACCTATCCCTTCTTGGTTTGCTTATCCTATAGACAGGGCATATCATAACCAATAAGAAAAGCCATGTAACTTGTAGGTACACACTTTCTACATTTGCAAAAATAAAGTAATTATGTTCTTATAAAAATCGAAAAAATAGAAGGGGGATCATGTCATATCGTGAAAGACAATCAAATGGTCTCTAGCATGTTTGTGGGTATTGAATGAGGATTAAAAAAAACAACTTTGTGATGATACGAGCATATGAAAATCCGTTATTCCAATTAAAAGCTTCCAACCAAACCAACCAAAAACCAAAGCTTTGTTTTTTTTTTTTGGTTTAACGTCTCTTTCAACTGCACGGTCATTTGGTCATATTATATTTATATCATGAACTTCCCGATTAATTACACAGCAAACTATCGACATTGTAATACCATAATCACCATAATGCTACATCCACAAGGATTTTATTTTAATGACCCACTAGCCTATTTTATACTCATTGTAAACAAGATACTTTATTATCACTTTATTATCATAACATGGTAATGAGGACTCCCGGGCATGCACTTTTAAGTCTCAAGGGATACGTTGTGAGCTTGAATGACCGTTCTGGAAGCTTTGCATAAATGTGCCCTGGGGTTTTTTTAAAACAACATTACCATCAATTGTGCGACTCTTGTTATGTGGGTAACGACCGGATTTGATTATCAACATTTTCAGCGTTGTACAATTGAAATACCGGTAAATATATCCGTAATTCCGCGTACATATCTACATGTGTCTGTCCAATCATGGTAAAGCTTTTAGTGTAGTGAATAGCTATTTCTTTGTACGGGGCATTCTTCACATCTGTTTGTTTGCCCGATGTGTTTGATATTCTAGCAAACTGAGGTGAAGAACTAACAATAGAACTTTTGTATAATATACAAATAAAGGTGTATAGGACTGTAGGTATAATGAATGCACTCGTTTTTTTGTTTTGTAATACACCTTGGTTCTCGTTGTGTCACTTGAGTGTGCAATCAACTCTCATCTCTTCTGAAATACCTACAGCCACTATTGTCTGAGTCTTGTATTGGTACTATAATAATCCATAACTTTGTCCTAAATAAGAATTCCAAACTTTTTCCTTATAGGTAATAATTCCAAAATTTGTCCTTATAATAATTTCAAACTTTGTTCTTATGATAATTCCAAACTTTGTCCTTATAATAATTATAAACTTTGTCCTTATAATAATTCCAAACTTTGTTCTTATGATAATTCCAAACTTTGTCCTTATAATAATTCCAAACTTTTTCCTTATAATAATTCCAAACTTTTTCCTCATAATAATTCCAAACTTTGTGCTTACAATAATTCCTGACTTTTTCCTCATAATAATTCCAAACTTTGTGCTTACAATAATTCCTAACTCATCTACTATTACGACAAGGAAAATAAAACAGAAGGAAAATAAAAACCTGAAAATTGTGAAAAATGTTCTCGACGTTTAGGAAGATTGAAAATAATTCCCCCAATGTTAACTAACTTCTTGTCCGGTAATGAACTAATAATAAAAATTGTGTAGGAGTAGGAACTTTTGTACAATAACCCTCCCCCCCCTCCCGTCCCCACCCACACTTGTAAATTACAATGCAATATCTCGGCCAGAGAACATGGGCACCTACAGGGTGGGGGATGAATGGATTAAAAATTTCACACTCCACCGGACAGAACTCCACCGGGGGAAATGTGCAAACACTTCCAGTTGGGTGGAGGTGAAGGAGCGCCCCCAGCGGACAGCACAGGAGTCGTGTATGAAAACAAGAACAGGGATGAATAAAAATAATAATTATAAAAACAATAATATATATTATGTATAGATATCTCCCTTGAGTCCCTTGCCTTTATCCCATATACATAATATATTAGCTTATGTTGCTATTGCATGGGGTGTCGGCATTAATAATAATAAAATAATACAACGAATAAATTCTCCTATATTAAATTTATACAAGGAAATCAAGGAATATGAAGCCAGCGTCGATGGCATGTTGAATACACCGGTTCCCTTCAGAACACCGAAGTTAAGCGACATCCAGCGAGGTTAAGACTTGGATGGGTGACCATTCAAATTCTAATTCTCGTGACGCTGGCTTTTCCCGGCCCCACTCAGGCTGGGTGAGGTCAATGTGAGTAGCAGGTTTGTGAGTTTCCTGCGAATGGAGGGTAAAACCCCCGTCGTGATATGACCATGGCAGTTGAAAGCGACGTTAAACCCCACTTAAAAAAAAAAAAAAAAAAAAGGAATATGAGTATAAAATGTGTATACGAGTTTATACTATGATATAATACCCCCTATCTTCCCTCGTGTATTTTAGTATCAGAGAAATGAAGCTCACTGAAGCGAAGCAAATACAATGAGAGCCGACAGACCCGTCAGTAATCGAACAAGGAATAAGTACAGGAGGCCATTAAAAACGGTATGGAAATATTTTTTTAGTATTTTCCATTATTGTCTTAAAACAAAAAGTAGGTATGTAGATTGTAGCTCAGTAGGAGGTATGTAAAAAAAGTTATAGGTATGAGGTACACAGCTATCAGTAATAATTATTGATCTTGAAAAAATCTATTCTTATAGTTTCCATAGTTACTTCTAAAGTTACCTGTTCCTCAAGCCGGGATCCTCCTGAAAGCAACATCTTGTTGGGAGAATAACTTTTTTTATTTTATTGATTCAAAGGATACAGAATATGTACATAGAACATGTTTACGAAAATAAGAGAAAAAAAAATACAAGGGATAAAGAAAGTAAGGTTTAAAGAAAAAGAAATGGTTCCATGTCCAGTAATTTATCTTTGTGCAGGGTTTTGAATGTGTCCCGGCTCAACGACTTCCACTCATCTGGTAGGTTGTTGTAGAGTGTCACTCCCAAAAAAGTAGTAAGCCCACTATATCAGATGAAGCTGCAGAAATAACATCCTCCCATTTGGGATTTTTACCACATATTGGGCTTACTGTTGGAATAATGGGACTTAATAGTCCTAATCGGGCACTATAAATAAGGCGATATTATTATTATTACGTTGTGCAACATTTCGCCACAAAATTTGAATGGAAAGCGTTGCGAAGGAATGTTTCAGTCTGTTTCGATCTCATTTGATTACATAGGAAAAGCGGAGCACAAAACGTTGCGAGGCAAATGTTGCTCTCCATAGGATCCCAGCCTCAGGAAAGTTATTTTATCGGGGAGAACGAAAATAAAGCACACCTAGAGTTTATTTAGATTTGTCCTTCCTGCTTTTCATTCATTGAGAGTTCAGTATACAGGGTCTCCCGGGAACAGATGCAAATATTTTAAGGGTTGGTCCGGTACATCATGTATTACTATCATTTACCTAAACTCAAAAGTTACAGTGGTGTATTTTGCAACTTATTAGGCTTATGTGCAGAACCGTTAAAATATTGTCATCTCTTCCCAGTGGCGTAGCCAGGGGGGCGGGTTTTGGGGACAAAAGTTGTTACAGGGCCTACTAAGATACCGCTGAGCTCTTTCAACCTTGCGCTGAGCTCAGGTATTTATGTAGGTACCTACTTTCATAATTTTAGGAAAATAGATCTACATAATAATAACATGTCTATGAACATTGAGGCTTTTCTCTTCTCAGATTATAACAACATAGTTGATTTATCTTAGGCACATAAAGGATAATCAAATATATTAGATACTAGAAGTTTACTCATACTGCGGCACGGGTCCAAAGGTAAAATCAAGTTTGGGAAGAAGGGTCGGATCATATTTACATTCTTTTCGATTCTTTCTATTACATTTTCAGTTCGTAAGATAGAACGTACATATTATGAAGGTACCCTAATTCATAAATAATACCTAACATAAAACTTTAACTAACAGTTCTAATGTAAAATAAATTTGAATCTAAATTTCAAAATTCATCCATACCTGAATTTTATTTTCATTGTTGTATTTTCGCACAGGCACGGTTTAGAAAATACTAACTCGTAGGTGCCTACCTAACACGTTTTTTTTTCTTTTGGATAGCAAAAAAAATTACAGGTTCGGTATTTCCAAATATGTCCATTTTATTCCAAATATTTCTAGTTTAGCTTCCCCACTATTTGTGAAAGAAAAACGCGTTTCGGTACTTTTAAAAAACCAAACTGGAAGAAGATTTTTCGTCTTCCAAAAGAAAAAATGACTTTCCTCCAGTTTGTTCATTTTATTCCAGTTTGAATCCATTTTGGTTCGAAAGAAAAATACGGCTCTAGTCTATAACTACTAACTATTTTTTTAGACTCTCACCTATGTATTTTGGCACAAAAATGGATTCCTCGAAATTGAATGGGTGCACCAAAATTCTCGGAAATGTAAAAATTAGGTTTGCAATAAATCGAAACTCGGTGTGCTTTTAACTTCCACTTTGCATGTAATTATATGTAAACAAACTCAGGTTTTTCACGCTCCATGGGAGCTAAGCTGAAATAATTCTGAGTATTCTCTAATCGGATCAGTCCATCATTATTACAATTATTCTTATGGACTAATATTTTCATGCTACGAAGAAAATTAAACGGGATCAATATAAATTTAATAAGTGACTCAATAGGTAAGGACCTATTTTTTGGATCCCGGGATTACGGTTTACATTTGATTTTAAACTTTTTTTAACAAGCGGGGTAGGTACTCTCAATCCTTTAACTTTAACAAATTGATGTCAAAGCTTAAACTACATCATCATGTCATAATGTATTATTTTAATCTAACGTCATTACAATACACTTACCTGGTGCTTTGGAACGTCCTGACATACACTTCAACGAGATGACACTAACGTACCACACAAAATCGGTCGAATTGAAATCAAATTGTTCCTTAAAATCTAAGAAATTCTAAAAATGAGAAATAAAAAATACTAGGGGGAAAATTCACGAACTCGCTACTATGGAGCTCGCCGGAAACCGAAATTTTCGCTGACGAGTTTCCTCACCACCGGACTCGTCTTCTTACTGAAGATACTGATAACGTTTGAGAGAGAAATTCATTTGGTTCACGAGAAGTATCGATGGTAATAATCATCGCGGTACTTGAGGAGTTTTCGATACTTTTATATCGATAATTTTCTTATGTTTTGGAGACACCAACTATTTCACAACATCGAAACACGACCATTGATTAGTTATTTTATTTATTTTTTAATTCAATTGGTTTTTTTTTATCACATCACACGATTTAATGATGGTAATAATGTGTTTTTAATTTTTACGTACTTTGTATTGAGAAAAGAAGTGGTAAATTACATGATGTATTGTATCTTTAACAAATCTAATTTATTTCAAACTAAAAAATAATAATATTTCTCATGAACTATCTAAAATCTTTAAATATCCTTGCTTGAGTTTAAGAATCGAAATAAACGAAGCCATCGATAAATTCCGCCGATAATGTATCGTGTCTCTAGGAACACTTTTCCCTGATCTCTTTTTCCCTCTCGTACCCGCCAATCAAAAATTCTTCAGAACGCGTGCGTTAACTTTCAGCAGAAAAAGTTTTTCATCTTCGTCTTTCTGAGATTAAATTTATGTTCCATGCCACGGAGGAGGGAGAGAAGGGTAGAGGGAGCGTGTGGGAGAAGAGCCCAACTCATAATCTGGTTATTCGAGATGAGCTTTACGAACTTGGAAAGTCAACTTGAGAGCTAGGTAGGTGGTAGGTGCCTACTGTGTATAGATAAAGGTAACACCTACTGGAGGAGTGTGGGGTGATTGAATAAGTTGGAATACCCGACTTTTTACATATTTACTACCCGCGTCTTCACTGATCATATAAGAAATAAAAAGTATGGAAGAGAATTCCGTTGGCATTAGCACCGCCCATGATCAAGTTTTGTTCTATTAATTTCATTGTCTATGTATTGTATGTACCTATTCTATGTAAATAAAACTTGATCCAATATGTTTAATAATGGGTATCCCCCAAAAAATATCACTTCGTGACATAAAAAAAGTCCCGCCAAGTCGTTCCCCAAAAATATTTCAGTTCCTAAATTCATCCCTCCCTTCCCAAAAAAATATATTAGTTATTTGTGACCTCCCCCAAAAAAATTATTGAAATCAATTTATGGCCCCGCCTTTTATTCATTCACCTAAGTGCAACAGTATACTTATTAATAGCCTCCCCTCTCTCTTTCTTCTAATGTACTCTTTCTTTTGTTCCTTGTTGCACGTTGGAAAGTTTCCTTTACAAACTCAGAACTTAAGTCTTATTTCCTTGCTCCTTTCACCGACTTGGGCTCTTGGCGGAGTACCACTAACTGGGAATGATAAATATATGAATCTAATAGACGGTGCTATTTTTAAAGAATTAAAAAGAGATAATTTAACATAGTGGTTCTTATGGAGAACAGGAAATGAGAAGTCTAGCCGACCGCGACCCAAGGATACTGTATTTAAGTCGCAAAATATCTGCCACCAACGAGAATTGGACCATCAGATCAAGTCACGATTCAGGCTCATTTTCAAGGATCACATGTTTCCATATGTCTACATTTATATATAATCTTAGAAAAGAACCAAGACATCAGTTCCTTCGGCTAAGAACGGACCTGCTGGGTGGTACTCCGCCAAGAGCCCAAGTCGGTGAAAGGAGCAAGGAAATAAGACTTAAGTTCTGAGTTTGTAAAGGAAACTTTCCAACGTGCAACAAGGAACAAAAGAAAGAGTACATTAGAAGAAAGAGAGAGGGGAGGCTATTAATAAGTATACTGTTGCACTTAGGTGAATGAATAAAAGGCGGGGCCATAAATTGATTTCAATAATTTTTTTGGGGGAGGTCACAAATAACTAATATATTTTTTTGGGAAGGGAGGGATGAATTTAGGAACTGAAATATTTTTGGGGAACGACTTGGCGGGACTTTTTTTATGTCACGAAGTGATATTTTTTGGGGGATCTTATAACTTTTTGTAGTGGCCCTGCATAGGTGTGGGGTGTATGATACATGTTGTTTCAATATGAACTATTTAACATATTAAATAATGACTTTAAAGGAACAAGTGTTGATAAATGAAACAGTTTGAATGTGAAGATAAATATTTTAGTTTGATATTCATAACTAAGCACAGTATCCTTCTCCAAATTATTCTTTCACCTAAAAAGTAGATATTTCGACTTTGGTTGGCTTTTGATTTTTTTATTTTTTTCTGTACCACTTAGAAAAAAACGGATTGCATTTTTGAATTGAAAATAAAATTTTCATTAAAAAAAGTTAAATTAACCCGTTCAATGTTTTAATGATCATGCTCATTTAGGCTGTCAACGTTATGAACGCACATATTTGAAAAACACACGTTTCGACCGCCATTTTGAAAACTACAAAAAATAAAGGAAAATGTCCGGGAATATTTTTGTTAGAAATACGAGGTTTGGCTATTAAGTTCGTAGACGCGATCCGCTACGCAAAAGCTGTCCATGCTAGGAAGATATGATGAACATGTTTAGAAAGCTTCAAGTCTTGTGTTTTGATTGATAGCTGTCACATGCCTGTACTGTAATTAGTTCTGTTGTAATAGCCCGACGCGCAAGACACCTTTTTTAATTTTGCCGGAATTATGATTGATACAAACGTTGAGCAACGAGTGATTATTGAATTTTACGTAAAACTTGCTGGTAAAACCTTTTAATTTGTTAAAGACAGTGTACCAGGAGTCATGGTTGAAAAGATCAACGCTTTATAAGTGGTTTAAACGGTTTCAAGGTGGTCAGGAAGATGTTGAGGACGATCCACGTCCTGGTCGCCCCCAAACCTCAAAAACTGACGAAAACATTGAAAAAATTGGTGTTATGATTCGTTTTGACCGTAAATTAACTCTAGGACTAATGGCTGATACACTTTAAATTAATAGATAATGTGTGAGACAAATTTTGCACGAAAATTTCAACATAACAAAAGTTTGCGCAAAAATGGTGCCATGCGCCAGCCCACAGTGCCTTCTCTGTGAAGACGTTCCTATCCAAGTACAACATCCCAGTGTTGGAACACCCTCCTTAATCATCCGACCTGGCCCCGTGCGACTTTTACTTATTGCCAAAAATCAAATCTATCCTAAAAGGTACCAGATTTGACAGCGTAAATGACGTTAAGAAAAAACCGGCAAAAGTCTTGAAAGGCCTCACACAAAATGACCTCCACCACTGTTTCGATCAATGAAAAATTTGCTTAGAACGTTGTAGGGATAGAGGAGGGGAGTACATTGAAGGGGATAACTACTAAAGTTGGGTAAGTTAAACACACATCGTTTAATGGAAAGAATCTACGAACTTAATAGCCAAACCTCGTAGTCTCTTTTATTACCCCTATCATTTTGGTGCAAACTTTCTGGACCACCCTGTATACATTTTTTTTTAACTGTTAATTTTATTATTGTATATTATAAATGAGGTACAACACAACCCACAACAAAAAGGGTAATAGTACCTCATTAACTCACTAAATTTAGTGTAAATTATGTAAAATTATAATAAGTAAAGAGTATTTTGTTAAAAAAAAATTGACTTGTTCCAGCTGAGTTTCGAACCCGCGGACCTCTAGCATCTCGACCTTCACTCAAAGCCGCCTTTACCACTGAGCTATCTGAACTGTTGTTGATAGCACGTGGTTTTTGCAACACATAAAAGCTTCACTTTACTTTACTTTGTATAATAAACTTTTTAGCGGCCAGTGAAAGAAATATTTACTAGAGAGAATTGGATAGGGAGGGAAGCCTTTCACTTCCTATGCACCTAATAGGTACCTACATTCCTAATTAGGAATAGGTATTAGGTAGTGCAGGGGCTTTTACAAAGATTTCTATGAAACTTCTACATTTCCTACTTAGAAAGGTCCCCAAACATTTATGACATTCATGTTACACATACATAATATTATGTAACATTGGGTACTACAGATTTTTTTTTTACATTTTTGAACCTAATATAACAAACATTTTAGAAGGAAAAAAAATCTTGTCTTTTTCACTCCTTGGGCATTACAGGTTTAATATACCTATGTATGTATGAATTTATTTGTGGTCAAAAACAAGGCCTCTTCACAAATTTTGTGCGTAGCGCAGCATTACTAAGAGCCTCCATTACTTTTCAAATTCTATTACATTAATTTATTTTTACTCTGGCAATGCCGCCACTGGTCGTTACTTATTCAGTAACTACTCATTTTTCCTCACGAGGTATGAGTGGACCCCAAACACCCAAGTAATGTGCAGAAAATTCCTGACCAGCTGGGGATCGAATACAGGTCACCATGCGTGGTAAGCTTAGCGCGCTAACTCACTCAGCACCGGCGACTTATGGGTTAGTATACCTTTACACAATTTCACATCGGGACATGTGGATTGAAAGGTTTGTGAGTGAATAGGCATATACATAATAATCTAGATTAAATATCTATACTCCAATGTTATTCTGTTCTCTGAAAGTGATCCTTTTCCTAATTAACGGCCAAATGGTAGCTTTTGGGATAATGAAACCATAAAAAGGCACATCTACCACCCAGAAGAAAAAAAATGAGCCATTGTTCATGAAAATCGGTCCAGTAGTTTTGGCTGTAGAGCGGTCAACGTCAAAGAAGAAGCAGAATTTTTTGAAAAAAAATGACGTTTTTACAGCGTGGTTTTGACCAACTTAACTCAAACGATTTCGATGTTTCTTTTTTAAAAGCTTGTCCATTATCGTGCCCCAATCTGTACATGTAGTTCAATTTCCTCCATCACTTGTACTTTTTCTCCTACAACTACACGAAAAGTGCTACTTATGCTGTCGCGTATAGTATACTCTTGGTAGCGCGCGAACTATTTCGATTGACTTGGCGGGTCGGAGCGCTACCGCGCTCCTTAATTCAATATAAAACTATTTAAAATATTCAATAATGACTTTAAAGGAACAAGTATTGATAAATGAAACAGTTTGAATAAAGATTTTAGTTTGATATTCATAACCAAGCACAGTATCCTGCTCCAAATTATTTTTTCACCTAAAAAGTAGATATGCGACTTTTGACTCATCTGGGAGAGTGATAATATACTAGATACTGAATATATATACACCAACTTTGTTCTGAGCTCTGAAAATGATCCTTTTTTCAATTATGGGCCAAATGTCCATTTTAGGATAATAGAACAATAAAAGAGCACACCTACTACCCACGAGAAAAAAAAATTAGCCATCGTTTGTGAAAATCGGTCTAATAGTTTTGGCTGTAAAGCGGTCAACGTGAAAGAAGAAGCAGTAAATGATGAAAAAAATGACGTTTTTAAAGTTTGGTTTTCTCCAACTTAACTCAAACGATTTTGATGGTTCTTTTTTCAAAGCTTGTCTTTATCGTGCCCCAATCTATATGTATTTATAGTCCTATTGCCTTCATCACTTGTACCTTTTTTTCCTACAACTACAAGAATTGTGCTACTTTTGCTCTGGCGTATAATATCACTTGGTATAATATCACCGGTTTCAGCGTAGATTTAGTAAAGCGAGTTAGAGTAGTTGTGACATCACGAAAGTGATTAACACAAATATGATAACATTTTTAATATCACTTGGTAACGCGCGAATTACTTTGACTGGGAGGTTCGGAGCGCTACCTCGGTCCTAAATTATAAAATTTTATTATTATAATAATGATAGCATTTTCTTATTATAATAATGATCTCGCCATATTTATGAGACAGACAAACGAAAGCCAAATCGTCCAGAATGCAAGTTAAAACAGAACCCCACTTAGTGAGGTTGCTTCGCTCCCTCACTGTGTTCGGTTAATAATAGTATGTCCTACATTGTTTAACGGCAATATTATTATTTTTTGCTCTATTTTACATGGCAGGGTTCTTCTTAAAGAAGCTCTTCCATCCAACAATAACTAGTGTTTCTTTGAACAGTAAATTGAGGTTTACTGTTCAAAGAACCTCACTTAGTAAGTTCGTTCTCACTGTGTTCGGTTAATTATGTTTAAAAGAAGGTAAGATAACAAGCGAGACCCCTCCCTCAAGTCGAAGAACGATTAGAGAGATAGTCCGGGTTATTCTAAATTTAATCCCGTTTCATAAATTGGCCCTTTGCCACAGATTTTTACAAGGATACTGTGTGGTGCCATTCATTTTATCCAGATGGGCCTCTCAACTGGTTCAGATAGTGGGTACACCCTGAACATATTTCCTTAATTTATGTCAGATATAATAATTAGGACTTTTAAGTCCCATTTTCCAGCAGTATGCCCAAGGTGTATTATTATGTGGTAAAAATCCCAAATGGGAGGATAACTATGAATTTTTACAATATTAATTTCTATGAAAGAATACTGAGAACGAAGCTTATTATTAGCCAGCGTCGATGGCGCGTTGAATGCACCGGTTCTCGTTAGATCACCGAAGTTAAGCAACGTCCAGCGAGGTGAAGACTTTGTGATGCTGGCATTCCGGCCCAACCCAGGCTGGGTGAGGTTAATATGGGTAGCAGGTTTGTGAGTTTCCTGCGAATTGAGCGTAACACCCCCGTCGTGATATGACCATGCAGTTGAAAGCGACGTTAAAAACCAAAAAAAAAAAAAAAAAACGAAACTTATTGTGTTGTTCAAGTAATAAATGTATAAATATATTTTTTTTCAACTGTTAATTTTTTATAGTATATTATAAATTTCTCTTTTATATATAGAGATGAGGTACAACACAACCCACAACAAAAAGGGTACGTACCTCAGAAACTCACTAAATTTAATGTAAAATATTAAAAAAAAAGTAAAGAGTATTTTGTTAAATAAAAAAAAATTACATGTCCCAGCTAGGTTTTGAACCCGCGGACCTCTGACATCTCTAGCATCGCACAGTGCCGCCTTTACCACTGAGCTAACTGGGCTGTTGATGTTTCCACGTGGTTTTTGCAACAGATAAAAGCTTCATTTTATTTTACTTTGTATAATAAACTTTTTAGCGGCCAGCGAAAGAAATATTTACTAGAGGGAATTGGATAGGGAAGGAAGCCTTTCACTTCCTATGTAACTGATAGGTACCTACATTCCTAATTAGGAATAGTTATTAGGTAGTGTAGGGGCTTTTACAAAGTTTTCTATGAAACTTCTACATTTCCTACTTAGAAAGGTCCCCAAACATTTAGACATTCATGTTACACATACATATTATGTAACATTGGGTACTAGAGATTTTTTACATTTTTGAACCTAGATAATATAACCAACATTTTAGAAGAAAAAAAAAATCCTGTCTTTTTCACTCCTTGGGCATTACAGGTTTATTATAGCTATGTAGGTATGACGTTATTTGTGGTCAAGCACAAGGCCTCTTCACAAATTTTGTGGGTAGCGCAGCATTACTAAGAGCCTCCTTTACTTTTCAAATTCTATTACATTAATTTATTTTTACTCTGGTAATGCCGCCACTGGTCGTTACTTATTCAGTAACTACTCATTTTTCCTCACGAGGTATGAGTGGACCCCAAACACCCAAGTAATGTGCGGAAAAATTCCTGCCCAGCTGGGGAACGAATACAGGTCACCATGCGTGGTAAGCTTAGTGCGCTAACTCACTCAGCACCGGCGACTATTTATGGGTTAGTATACCTTTACACAATTTCACATCGGGACATGTGGATTGAAAGGTTTGTGAATGAATACTTATATACATAATAAACTAGATTAAATATCTATACTCCAATGTTATTCTGAGCTCTGAAAATGATCCTTTTCCTTAATAACGGCCAAATGGTAGCTTTTGGGATAATGAAACCATAAAAAGGCACACCTACCACCCAGAAGAAAAAAAATGAGCCATCGTTCATGAAAATCGGTCCAGTAGTTTTGGCTGTAGAGCGGTCAACGTCAAAGAAGAAGCAGAATTTTTTGAAAAAAAATGACGTTTTTATAGTGTGGTTTTGACCAACTTAACTCAAACGATTTCGATGTTTCTTTTTTAAAAGCTTGTCCATTATCGTGCCCCAATCTGTACATGTAGTTCAATTTCCTCCATCACTTGTACTTTTTCTCCTACAACTACACGAAAAGTGCTACTTATGCTGTCGCGTATAGTATACTCTTGGTAGCGCGCGAACTATTTCGATTGACTTGGCGGGTCGGAGCGCTACCGCGCTCCTTAATACCTACACTACCTACAGTCTACAGTGTCATACAGTTAATATGTGAACTATATTTTGAACATTTATAAAGACATTACTTAGCAATCAACGTTTAAGTAAAAATGATCCTATTGATTTCAAAAACTGACCAACAAAGTTTGCTACATATTTTGGTTCAATCAAATTCACGTTTAAATCAAATATCTTGTTCAAAACAAACAAAATTTCTTCAGGATTTTATCATGATAAAATAATGGTTGTTCTCGGAGAGAGCTTAATCGTAGTCTACCATTATTTTCTGAACATTCATTATACGAAACATCATTACTCCTGTTAGCACAGAACTGTGGAGCTCGATCAATGGAACAGCTAGATCCAAAAATGTTCAACTATAATACCAAAATTTCACTCTTCCTAGAGAACGGACTGTAAAACCGCCGTCTTGACTATCTCAAAGCGGGACGGAAACCCATAATTAAAAATTGAGAATCCTCTAATAGAGACAGTCGATATGAAGAAGTTGTAATAATATATATAGAATGAGAATTGGACACACACGTGCTACACATAGCTTTCTATTCAAAAGATCTCCTCCACCCTCTTGTCAATGTGGCCAAACATTAACGGTACTCCACATACTTTCCTGTGTCTTACACACCGACATCCGCACCTCTCTCCCTACCGAGAGCGTCAATTCTATGATCCAATTCTTGAAACTCCTGAAAGCTCTTAAACTATACAACATGATTTAAAATTAGGGAATCGGCGCGAACGACCTGTCTGTCGACAAGGTTAGAGCGCTTCAAAAGGAAAAAAAAAGCGGGACGGTAAAACCAAAAATAGAATCAACAGGTCAAAACAGATTTTTAATACAGGGTGGTGTGATAATTGAGGCTTCTCTTGTGGAGCTCAACCAGTTTACCTAAACCCGGCCATTCACGATCAGTCCAAACTGATACTTTGGACTGATCGTGAATGGCCGGCCTTATATATTTTTATTTTTTTTACAATCAATTTTACGCCTAACATGTAGGCAACTACAATTATAAAATGATTCGTTTTTGTGTATGTTCAGTCGCGTAAAACTCGAGAACCACAAGTCGGATTGATCTGAAAAAAAAAATCAATGACAGGCTCATTAGCGCTTTAAAAAAAAACGTCAATTTTTCAAAAGTTGAGCTTCTTCAAATACTAACATAACTGAGCATATCTTACAAAGTTCAAAATGTCCATTTTTGAAAGTTGAGCTTCTTCAGTATCCAATCTGGACGTTTCAATAGATTTCTGGAATGAGAATTCCTAGAACTGAACCTTTCTGCATTTGTACCCTTCCACAAATATTTCTTCGTCCCCACGTGCTATAGAACAAAAGAATGATGGATTTCTTTGACCATTTTTTCATTGTTTTTATCCTTCGCAAATTAAGACAATGAAAAAGGGTCTCAATTTGTTGAAAAGGAGGATGTTTTTTCTCAGAAATGTTTGTACCATTAATATGTTTGTACCTACTTTGTGATTATCTTCAATTCAACAATTCGTGTCGCAACATAGAGATGTTCACATAATCGTCATACATATTTATGTATTTTATGGTCATTGTTATGAAGTGAGAAAAAGTAGTCTACCTATCAAATTAATTATCATCCGCACATACATAACTACCAAATATTTATCTTGCACCAGCACGGCCATGCCTCGGTGAACGCACCGCCCCGCAGGTCTAACCGCAACACGTATAGTAAGAATAATAATAATAATAACGCAGATGAGTGTTGATCAATAAATCCGAACTACCCAGGTGAACAATTAATTAGTTTCACCTCAACCTGATAATGCATAGTACTTGAGAATTAATTTAACTTTAATTTATTATCTTGTCAAGTTTAGAAAATTATTTTCAATTTGCCGGCAATCAAGGTACAGTGTTAAACTTGGACAAGGGAAATTCCTGGAAGACTATAAAGGTCGATTCACACGCTCCCGTGACGTGACAGTCAGATTCTTGTAGGAATTTGAAGGGCCCTATTCCCACTCGCCCGGCAGGTGACCGTGACAGTGCAAACAGTGCTCGTACGATATTTTTGGATTTTCACGGCCGGTGATTTTGATTTTGCCAGTGTTTCTCCACAATTATGAACGACAAAACACTGCCACTGCACGGTTGGAGCACTGACCATTGTGAATAAAAATCACTTCGGGTTCACGGCCAGTTGAATCACGGACCGGTCACGAAACTGTCCCGTCACGGGTGTGTGTGAATCGACCTTGTCCCAAAGTGGAGTACTTGTTTAGATGGATTCGAAAATTCCAGAGGTTTATCTCTGCACTTGAAACGTAAGCGAAAAGGACCTCCGTACGTGGAATTTGGCCACCTCACACTCACTTAGCCCCCCCCCACACTCACTACCCCCACCCGTGGGTCGTGAGGGCTCCCATCCTACCACTTCTACCTCTACACCTGAAACTTTCCGTTATCGCTTAAGCACCCAATCTCTCTGTAAATTATAATAATAATACTCTTTAGTGGAAGGTAACCACCAGGCGAGGTTAATGCTCAAACCATTTTCTACCACCTAACCCTCAGAGTCTTATTGTTATGTGGTCACAAACTCAAACTAATGAGGAAAAATTCGTGCACTGGCTGGGATTCGAACCAACGGATCCCTACGCTACCTGGATTACCAGACTAGCGCGTTAACCACTTGACTACCAGTGCACTGTAAATTGATCATCATGTCCCTTTTACTGCATACATTGATGATATCCCTTTTGCCTGGATAAGTGAAATGAATCTGACATAATTATAAAACCGAAACGCGGCATCTAAAGTAACTGCAAAACGCTAATATGTGGAATTATAGCCACATTGGTCTAGCGGTAGTATGCTCGGCGTGCACTCCAGGTGACCTGGGTTCAAAATATTTTGGCTCTGCATGGATTTCGGGTCCTCCCCTGCATCTCTCTTTGCTATCTGGAATTCGGAATTGTTCAATTCCCGAATTCAATGTACAATTTCGCGGATCGAACATTTCCAATAAAACTAGGTAGATCGCGATTTGTCATTTTTTTTCTTTCTTTTTGCTCATGAGCGATATCGAGGTTTTAGTAAAGATATTTCTTTTCTTTTCTCAAAACAGTGAAAGCTATTTTTGCGAGGGGATTTTGCAAAAAGAGATTAAATAATGACTTATGTGAGATTAAGAGATTTTTCTCTGTGAATGAGAGACTGCACATATTATTAATATTATTGTTGTTGTGTCCTAAAATAAAGTCACGTTACGCGCAAGCCAATCTTGCTTCGTTATTTTCCTCTTTCACTCTCCCAGCAATGAACAGAAAATTGAAGTCTTTCGAATTTTCATGTTCATTATTTCGATAACGCTAGGTGCCTTCATAATGCTCCACATGATAAAAGAAACTAAACTTAACCCGTGCTGCTTGTGTTGATGGGATACTGTCGGGGTTGAGATGATAGCTGGAAAAGTTTTAATCTAATAAAATTATTTATTCGATTAATATTAAAAATATAATTTGATTTTGTATTTGATCCTCAACTTTTTTTTCTTCTAAAACCTTTTTAATGTTCATCGTGGGTTGCACTGGCTCTGAATAAAACCAAAAACGAATCAAGTTATTTCACTATAGAATCTACAGGGCGTTCGTAATTTATACATGGATATTTTTACCATCGATTCAGGAGGTCAAAATAAGACAAAAAGTTCCCAGAACATATACACGCAAATGTTTTCTAACCCAGATATTCAGCAAAAAGGGCAAAAGGTTTATTTTCTCTACTTTTCTTGCGAATGATACCCATCTTTAATTTAGGAGGTTACAATAAAAATAAAATAGTTGGAGGTCGTAAATAAAGCAGTTATAGCGCTTTATCAGAGAAAAAAAAAATCGAAATAGAAAATTATGAAATTTAATGATGTTTAAAATACTCGTATCTTGTTAACAAATTATTGTTGTAATAAAGTATCGATGAACGCTCGAGGCCGATAACACCTTGTAATAAAGCTAGTGAATGTGTCAAAGCCCTGGGTCTAAGTACTTGGACGCATGTGACTGCAAGAGCATCATTTTTTACAAGAGAATGGCAGGTTCTCGAGGATTCAAGGGAGATGTTAAAACTGCCTACCTTCCTCTTGTAAACTAACAGTCTGTTGTTCATGCAGTCAAAGTCTGTGTAGCGTCCCTACACATCTCCGGTGTTATCAGCCTCTAGCATTCAACAATTCTTTCTTTTAATATTTGTAAATCATTGATGGGTGTGGCAACTGTGGCATACACTAATTGTTTGAGTGTGCCCCAAAGAAAAGAAAAAGTCACCGGTATGGCCGGTCACCGGGAAATTTTAATTAAATCCGCGTACCCAAAACGCAACAGATATAGAATAATAATTATTATTATTAAACATGTTGGATCAAGTTTTATTTACAATAAAGTAGGTACATAGAATATTTACAAAGAAATTGAAATAAAACAAAACTTGATCGATTGTAAAAATATCCATGCATAAATTCCGGATACCCTGTATCCTGTCACAAGCACAAATTCTTAATCTTAAAATAATGTATTTTGTACTTTGCCTTCACGGTTCTGAATCTTCAAATCTCTGAGCTCTAGACACCCCCAGACAGATGTTTCTACCCAGTGGGCCCTCACCAGGGGCTGTTCAGAACTCAACTGTCCTTCTTGATGATAATGTACGGTACGAAGTAAAATTGTTGTAGTTTTACTTTCTTATTCAGAAGTGAGGAGCGGTTCCATTATCATGAGCAGTTTTTTTAATGTGCTATAATATTTGACACAAAGGGCTAAAAGAGCGTTTCTTTCCAAACGTCACATATGTTTTTCTATTAATCATCATCATCATTTTTTAACTAAACGCCTCTTCAAGCGTTTTTTTTTTCAATCTACGTCAGTCGATAGACAGACTTGCATGCCTAATTGACGCTACAACGAACACATGTAAGGAAATGAAAGAGCTATTATTATCTAAACTGTGACACTTGGTTATTAATTTTCTCTCGGTACGTAGGTACTTGCACACACTTCAAGGACATCTGACTAATTTTCGCCGAAGATAAATAATACTAAAATCATTAAATAGAAAAGGTTGGTCCATTTTCCACCATACACTTCTTCTTTTACTCTGTCTTGTCCCGCTCAAGCAGGGTCGACGTTGTTCCTGCCAGCCTCACATGTACGGAACAGAATTTTCTGTGAAAAATCTGCTCCGACCGGGGATCAAACTCAGGATCTCTGGACTACGAGCCAGTAGTCACATGTGACGTAAATGTTAAGAGAAAGACACTCAAACTTGTGAGCTACACAGGCTGGGTTATTGTGTTTTTGGCAATCTTTCATAAGACTATGATAAGACATGCACATTATTTTGTAAGGTAGAAGAGAATACGTACAAAAATGACGAGTAGGAAAAGATAAAACTATATTTATTTTATTTATTAACAATTTTGAAACCGTTAAAAAAAGACCGCTCAGATTGCTGTACCTCTGGAATAGTAACACATATTTACAGCTAAAAAATTGTACAAAAATTTTCCTCGTAGTCTATAATAATATAGATTTATAGATTAAAAAAATCTAAATTGCACGCTTTGTAAGTGCAAAAGCCTTGCGACGACTAAGTTTTGGAATTGAACTAGTGTTATATAAATAAGGTCTAATTAAAGCGTGTATACCTATATATTTTTACATAATTAATTATTTTTGCAATCTTTATTATTTTAGTGTACCAATGATTTGTTTTAAAGTCTCCGATTTGGGTACTAGCGCAATACACACGCACAATGATCAGATACTAGTATGATACACACACTACAGAATATGCATTTATGTAAATGTAAGGGCTGGCACAGTAAAAGTTCCATCAATGCAGTTAATCAGATTGTGTTCCGCCCTCTCTGATGACTGAAAGTGGTCTTTGAGTAACATCTGGGAATAGTCACAGTGCATCTTGAGAGCTTCATTCTCTCGGTTTTGATCGTTGAGAATCTTGTATAGATCTGAAAAATAAGAGTACTTACATGAGAATGAACTTTTTTAACTATAGAAAGATAAATTGAATTTCAATACAAAATAATCAATCATAGTAAAATTTATATAAGTGTGTGTGTGGGAGGCGGTCAAATTAGTGTGAGATTCAAGTTTGAAATTCAATTCCAGCGCAGAACTGGTAAACTTCTCGCCCATTAGAGGGAAGGCATACTACGGGATGGGCAGGTTACAACAAAGGCCATAAGCGTCAACAGTAGCTCCTGTTTAACGGCTACGAAAAAAAAATTAATTGATTAAAAAAAAAAAAAATGAACAGCTTTGAACCAATAATTAGAAATATTAGACAAGTTTATTTATTTTTTTACACTTTATTAATAGAAGAAAAAAATAAAGAAAAAATAAATAAATATATACATAATATATGTCCTAACTAAAGGGCGGGGTTATTGCCTGAGGCAATCTCTTCCACACAACCTTTATGGTACAACAAAGTTTATGGCAGTTACCTTTGAGTATAGCGGAGGCCCACAGCTGCACATGCACGTCCGGTATCTTGCTGGCCAGCTGCATAGCAGGGGTCACCATGTTCATGGACTCCCTGTGGTTGCCTAGCGACAGGAAGATGTGGCCCAGCAGCACGAGAGAACACGACGTCAGCCGATTCAGATCTTCTGCGTTCGCCATTTTAAGCGTCTCGCGAAGATATCGCCTGAAAATTTAAAATGAATATTAAAAAAAATTGAGGTAATACAAAAGATTTAATTCAAATATTTAAAGCTGTGTTTTGATTGGATTGGATCCATAAATTTGTTTGCATAGAAATGTTGGAGTAAATAAAATGTTGGAGAATATAGATAATCATTATATTATTATTATTATAGTAAGCTTTATTAGATAGAACAATAATATATGTATACAGTAAAATACAATGAAATTAAAAAGGAAAATTAAGTAGATTAAGCAAAGAAACAAGAACATAGAAGAGAAAGAAGCTAAAGTCCTACCTAAAGGGCGGGGTTATTGCCTGTGGCAATCTCTTCCACCCAACCCAATAATCTTAACTGTAGATAGGCCCCGGGTATTTGAACAGGCACTCACTTGGCCTCGTTGTAGCGAGCCTGGAAGAAGGACTGGAGGCCTTGCACATAGTAGGCCGCAGCTCGCAAGCTGTGCGAGTGTGACGTCAGAGTCTCCGGGTTGATTCTCTCCAGAAGCGCCGCGAAGTCTCCTTCTCGCTTCCCTCGCAGGTACACAATGGCCAGGTTCAGGTTGGCAAATGTCCACAGCTCCCGCTCTTGACTCAGCCTGGGGACGATTTAGGGTACTATTTAATACATTAAATTTATACCTTTAAAAGAAGGATAGGAAGAAGAAAACAATCATTTTTCGGTAAATTATTTTCGTTTAAAGCCGGTGTTTTAACCCTTTAATAAAAGCTAACCACATTTCTTTTCTTCTTCTTTTTCTCAGGATATGCTTTTTTGCCGTTTTGAGGGCACATTCCTGGCGGCTGAACCCGCTAAAAAACCGACCCACTCTTCTTTGGATAAAAATTACACCCCGATAACGTTAGTCTAGAATAGATAGGCGTCTATGTTAGTCTAGCATCTATGTTCATCCTTATGTATTAAATTTAGATATATATCCTATGTATTTCTTATATACTTCTTTCTTCATACCATCAATATTGGACCTTTCTACCATCTTAATCTATCAATACATTGTAAAATGTCTAGCAAATAAGGAGACATTGTAAGAAATAAATAAAATAAAAACAGACGAGGCTGACCTGAGCGCGGCGGTGAACTGAGCCTCGGCAGCCTCCATGCAGTTCATGGACATGGCGTAGAGGCCCAGCAGTGTGTGCAGCTGGGGCCGGTGTGTCTGCAGCAGAGGGGGGTGCTGGTGGCACAGCGAGATCACCTGCGACATTTCCTGCAACGTCATACAGTATGTGGTTAATAATAGATAAATGATAAATGCCCGCAGAACGGGTATATAATAACGAGCCGAGCTCTACTTACACAAATAATATTACTAATAAAAGGATAAAAATAAAGAAAGGTATTACTATATACGGCCCGATTATTTATACTGCCCTAGTACCATTATCTCGGCAGTTGCTTTGATGTCATTATTATGGTCTAAGTCAGCGGTTCCCAACCGGTGGGCCGCGGCCCGCTTGTGGACTGCGGATGCTGGCCGAAACTCAAGAAATAATATTAAATTAAAATACATAAAATCGGGGTGGGCCGAAAAATTGTTTTAAAAATACTATTGGGCCTCCAAGCTAAAAAGGTTGGGAACCGCTGGTCTAAGGTGGGGTTTTGAACCAACAGATTTCTAAACTACCAACAATCACTTAGACCACCATTGCATGATGGTTAGAATATTATGGAAGGACTTTTTTTATGTTTACATCCAGATAATACGTGGAACATAAGCTGAACCATCAAAGTATTGCATCATGCCCTACTGTGGCACCATTTCTTTGAGTTGTGAAGTCACCAATGACCAAGTGGGTAGTGCAATAGGCTTGCACGCATGTTAACCTGGGTTCGAATCCCAGCAGAGTCAGAATTTTTCAGCTCTGAACTTTAGATATTTGGGGTCTACAAACTTCGGGAGAAAAAAATGAGTAGCTGCTTTGATGTGAGCAGCGATCAGTGGCGGAAATATGAGCAAATAATATACCTACAAGAGTGTAAAAGAAACCGAAAATTCCTAAAATTCTGAACTACCTACTAAAACTGTGATATAATAACACAAAGAAGAACACATAATTATTACTTTATTCATGTGAGATATAAATTTACCTGGAGAGCAATTGACTTGTTTCCCATCACCAGACGGCACATGACAATATGCTCCAGCAGCATAAGCTGAAACACTGAGAGGATAGGTTTGTTGTCCACTATCTTGAGCTTCTCAATCTGGAGAAGAGCCTTGTCAGTGTACTTCTGAGCCTTGTCCATGTAGCCTGCCTGCATACTGTGCATGACAGTCACCAGGTACACTACCACGTATAGATGCTCCTTCGGCATCCAGATGAACATATCACCTACATTAGGGCCACTCACAACTGAAATTGGAATGAAATTTTTCAAACATTTCTTAGAGGGCAAGTAATTTTTTTACTCTTCATTTGCAGGAAATTCACAAAAAGCATCTCATAGTGACCGAGCCTGGGTTGGGCTGTGATCAGCCTTAATAATAGTTTAAAATTGAATGGTGACCCACAAGTCCCTACTTCACTGGCTGTGCAATGAAGGAACTGATCCACATTATAAATTGGTGATTCACTGTCTCGTGAATGCAGGGCAAACAAAAAATTATAGTCAGAATTTAATTTTACTGGAAAGATAGCTTCCAGAATAAGAATTCCCTAGTATAGAAAATTATGTCACACTTGTAGCTCCCACTGGCTGCCTATTGGAGTGTTATTTTCTAAGTCACCCAGCATCTTTAAAACCCCAATAAAGATTTGTTGCTCTTGTGGAGTAGGAACAACATACACAAGGTTGAAAAGTCCATCTTTCATTGTACATATGTATTTCTCTTCCACTAACCTTCATCAGATGGCCAGTTTGGCTGCATGATGGTCAGTATGCTCTGCTGAAGTTGTTTTAAGCATGGTTTTACACTCTTCACTTGTCCCGCCATCAGGTAATGGCAAACTTGAAGCACCAAGAAGAACACCTTCAGATACTCTTTCTGGTATTGACTCCCTGTCCAGTTTTCAACAAGATAGCCAGCCTGTGTGAGTAACTGAACTGCATCCTGAATTTTCTTGTCAATCAGTAACAACTGAAAAAGATTTTTTTTGATAGAAGAAATTTGAACCAATTCCCAGTAAGATTATACATTTGATGATTAGATTATACCTACTTTAACAAGAGTGCTAACCAGTTCAAATACATACAAAGAAATACTTAAAAGAGTTTGCCAATTATGATTATTATTATTACCTACTAAAAAAGCTTCTGAAATAGAAGTGATATCATATTTATAGTATCAAAACATTCTAAACTGACATAAGTAGTTTTTTGAAATTATGTAGCTTATCTATACCTCCCAATAGGTAATGAGAATAAAATAAATTGATGAATGTTTTTATAATTTTTAACAAGGACACAATAGTATAATTTTAAGGACAATTGGACTCACAGTTCTAGATTTTGGTATGGTCCATAATAGTGTTAAAGAATCCACTCTTGTGAGAAATAAGTAAGGGAATACCTACCATGCATCTACTGAGTAGGAATAAAACTCTTGTGTAGTGTGCATTTGATATATGAGCATAGTCAACTCCAACTCCAAGTAAACTACTTGCCAACTCATAGTCTTTCTCTGTAGCATGGATTTGCTGGAAATAAAATTAAATAAAAACAATTATCTAATACAGCACTGATATGAGAGCTTCACAATCAGTATAAACAGAAGAGAGAGAAGTTGTACCTCCTACATGTACATGAATTGCTGTTTCAAGTTTGTTTTTCCTCATCAGCAGGTAATAAATAGTTCTGAAAATCCATGCCATCAACAAACCTTTTCAAATTATATTCACTTGATCATAAACTGAAATTTGCCCAAGTATAGCAAAAATGCTTTAGAAGCTAACTTCTGGCATGGTGGAGATGGAGATAGTTGGTATTGAAGTTTTGTTACTAAATTTGCTCAAGAAAAGATTTTGTAATTACAATTTAATATTCATGACATTATGCTATTTCTAGTTAAAAAAATACCTGAGATATATAAAATGAAAGAGTAGCAATTTACCATCCTCTAAGAAATGAAAAAATAAAAGTTGAAAAATCTTACCGCAAGCTGAAATATGAGTCTACAATGCCAGTAGATACTATGTTGTGACAACTCAATTGCCCTGCGTAAGATGGGTTTGGAAAGGTTTGACAGAAGTTGAGTTTCATATAATTCAGCTAGAACACTTGCTGCTTCAAATTTCACATCATCAAATGCATTGATTGACTGAGAAAGGTGCCACTGTGAAGATACAATAATGCATATAATATAATATATCATATTTGTCATCTTGGAAGTGACTAACACAGATAAAATTGATTTAAGCTTCAGAATAAAAATCAATGATATCAAGTCTTTTTTTAATCACAGAAGCCTTTAACTCATTTACAAGCAGTTTCCCAATAAAATTTAACTATATATAGTTGTTCCACCAGTAGTCCCATAATTGGACAAACTCTAAATGATTGTGCTGGTCTTGTATGTGCTCAAGGGAAAGCAAAATACTTACAGCTTGTTCCAAATGATTTCTTGCAAGATCTATGTTTTTGGTATGGGTTAGTAAAATATTCCCCAATTGTAAATGTGTCCGAGCTTCAACTCTTGGAGGAGGTTTGAAGTTGAACACAGCTTGTAAACACTGAATGCACATTTTAATATTGGGTGGACTGGAGATTCTGAAATTTTCTGCCAGTCCCAATAATGACAAGTACCAAGCATCTTGAGTGGTTGCCATTGCTGAAAAACAAATGATAATAATAATAGTAAATCTTATAAAGGCAAAGCTTTATAAGTAAAGCTATTAAGCCCAGAACAAAATTATGAGGTTATGTTATACAATAGATGCTTAATTTAATAGAGAAAAAATCATCAATTAGCTTTGAATGAGTTTATCAATGGAACATAAATAATGATATCAATTAATGAATTTCAGTCACAAAATACCCTGTTACTAAAAAAAGTTCTTTTTCCAATATTAGAAATTTCTCGGAAGTAATAGAAAAGGTTAGAGACAGCAAGTCCTAGTATGCAGCAGTGATCAGCAGGGAAAATTTGGAACTTATACTGTTGGTATCTGAAAAGCACTAACATGATTGAAAATTACCTTTACAGTCAGCCTACATTCTCTTGTGTTTTGTGGAACTATTCACTATTGTCTATACTGTCTATAGTGATAGCAAAAATGATAATATAATCTTATCATAATATGAGTAATATATTGATCATTCAGTTAACTTACTTGGAAAGAGCTTCTTTCTAGCTATTGAGTCTATTATTGACTTATTTAAGTTCTATCATTTTTGAGAACAATCTACCTGATTTTGAGTTTTTTAGTTCAAATGAAGTAGGTATTAGGAATTAGGTAATATTATCTTCAATCACAAATTACAATTAATTTATTAATTATCAATTACATTTATCTCTCTCTCTAGAGATGCTAGAGATAGAGAAAAAATAAATAACAAGAAAGCCGTATTTTTGGCCGTATTTTTCTTTCTCATCAAATTGGATTGAACTGGAATAAAATGAACGAACGGGAAGAAAGTCATTTTTCTTTTGGAAGAAGAAAAATCTGAGTCGTATTTTTCTTTCTAACCAGAAAAAATTTCCTGGTTAGGTTTTTTCCAAATATTTCCATTTTATTCCAAGGTCATTCGTAAAAGAAAAATGCGTTTGGTTACTTTTGCCGTATTTTTCTTTCTAACCAAACGGGAATAAAATGAACCAAACTGGAAGCAAGTCATTTTTCTTTTGGAATAGGAAAAATTTCCACTTCCAAAGTTATAAAAAACACGAAAAACGTTAGTTCCAAAGGATTCGTCAAGATAGCGCCAGTAGAGTTTGCTAACCAAAGTGGAAGTAGAAAATTCTTGCTTCCAGTTCTTTTATAGGTTAAGTCCATTGTTTATCTTTAAAAGTAACCAAACGCATTTTTCTTTTACGAATGACCTTGGAATAAAATGGAAATATTTGGAAAAAACCTAACCAGGAAATTTTTTCTGGTTAGAAAGAAAAATACGACTTTTTAAAGATAAACAATGGACTTAACCTATAAAAGAACTGGAAGCAAGAATTTTCTACTTCCACTTTGGTTAGCAAACTCTACTGGCGCTATCTTGACGAATCCTTTGGAACTAACGTTTTTCGTGTTTTTTATAACTTTGGAAGTGGAAATTTTTCCTATTCCAAAAGAAAAATGACTTGCTTCCAGTTTGGTTCATTTTATTCCCGTTTGGTTAGAAAGAAAAATACGGCACAAAATGGATTTAGAACATTCTTGCTTCCAGTTCACCTATAGAGTCGTATTTTTCTTTCTAACCAGAAAAAATTTCCTGGTTAGGTTTTTTCCAAATATTTCCATTTTATTCCAAGGTCATTCGTAAAAGAAAAATGCGTTTGGTTACTTTTAAAGATAAACAATGGACTTAACCTATAAAAGAACTGGAAGCAAGAATTTTCTACTTCCACTTTGGTTAGCAAACTCTACTGGCGCTATCTTGACGAATCCTTTGGAACTAACGTTTTTCGTGTTTTTTATAACTTTGGAAGTGGAAATTTTTCCTATTCCAAAAGAAAAATGACTTGCTTCCAGTTTGGTTCATTTTATTCCCGTTTGGTTAGAAAGAAAAATACGGCATAGGTTAAGTCCATTGTTTTTATTAAAAGTACCGAAACGCATTTTTCTTTCACGAATAGTGTGCCGTATTTTTCTTTCTAACCAAACGGGAATAAAATGAACCAAACTGGAAGCAAGTCATTTTTCTTTTGGAATAGGAAAAATTTCCACTTCCAAAGTTATAAAAAACACGAAAAACGTTAGTTCCAAAAGATTCGTCAAGATAGCGCCAGTAGAGTTTGCTAACCAAAGTGGAAGTAGAAAATTCTTGCTTCCAGTTCTTTTATAGGTTAAGACCATTGTTTATCTTTAAAAGTAACCAAACGCATTTTTCTTTTACGAATGACCTTGGAATAAAATGGAAATATTTAAGTCGTATTTTTCTTTCTAACCAGAAAAAATTTCCTGGTTAGGTTTTTTCCAAATATTTCCATTTTATTCCAAGGTCATTCGTAAAAGAAAAATGCGTTTGGTTACTTTTAAAGATAAACAATGGACTTAACCTATAAAAGAACTGGAAGCAAGAATTTTCTACTTCCACTTTGGTTAGCAAACTCTACTGGCGCTATCTTGACGAATCCTTTGGAACTAACGTTTTTCTTGTTTTTTATAACTTTGGAAGTGGAAATTTTTCCTATTCCAAAAGAAAAATGACTTGCTTCCAGTTTGGTTCATTTTATTCCCGTTTGGTTAGAAAGAAAAATACGGCATTGGAAAAAACCTAACCAGGAAATTTTTTCTGGTTAGAAAGAAAAATACGACTGTGGAGAAGCTAAACTGGAAATATTTTAAAATAAATTGGAAATATGTATGTATTTGGAAATATCGAACCTAGAAAAATTATTTTGTATCCAAAAGAAAAATACGCGTCTAGTGCCGTATTTTTCTTTCTAACCAAACGGGAATAAAATGAACCAAACTGGAAGCAAGTCATTTTTCTTTTGAATAGGAAAAATTTCCACTTCCAAAGTTATAAAAAACACGAAAAACGTTAGTTCCAAAGGATTCGTCAAGATAGCGCCAGTAGAGTTTGCTAACCAAAGTGGAAGTAGAAAATTCTTGCTTCCAGTTCTTTTATAGGTTAAGTCCATTGTTTATCTTTAAAAGTAACCAAACGCATTTTTCTTTTACGAATGACCTTGGAATAAAATGGAAATATTTGGAAAAAACCTAACCAGGAAATTTTTTCTGGTTAGAAAGAAAAATACGACTTAGGTTTTTTATCTGACAAAAGGGAGAATTTTGTGGCTATGATTTAGTGAGAAAAATCCCATAATTTCATTATTGCGGGAATTTCTCCCCTTTTTACTAATTTCGCCCCTTGTGAAGATAGTGTTGCAAAGTAGGGGCATACCATACAGCTAGTCATTGATAAAAATATTTACCTACCAGTGGAGTAGCTAGACCTTCATTTCGAGGGGGGGGGGGTTCAATGTGGTTCAGAAATCTCGCTCAACGTATATTCCATCTTTGCTGGGGTTTCTTGGAAATTTGGGGGGGGGGGGGGGTTGTCCCCAAACCCCCCCCCCCCCTGGCTACGCCACTATTACCTACTAATACATTGCAAGTGTAATTTTCTAGGTATGTATTATAATATTACAAGCGGGCTGTCGCCCGCTTTGCGGGCCGAGGCATGGCCGTGAAAGCAAAAAATCCTTTTTCGCCAATGGCAGGTGTTGTAGTGGGAGTTTCGAAAAATCCCGTCTTATTGCACATCTAGACTATAAGACAAAGCTACCTACCAAATTTCAGCTTCCTAGGACTTACGGTTTGGGCTGTAGAGCGATGATCAGTCAGTGGTCAGTGAGTGTCTTTGACATTTATATATTAAGATTTATATAGGGTATTGTAGGTAGGTAGGTATCAGATGAGATATTCTTTCTGACACCTCTTTGGGGATATTTTTTTAGAGCGACTATTGTGGAAAATAGTCGGTAAATCACACTTCCCTTCGACACATCCGTGTTTTTCGTGTTTTTAACTTTTTCTTTTTACCGTACGTTTTACAGATTTTATTGTACGCTGTGCAATACTATGTACGGAAAAGAGCTGTGTTTATAGTATGATCCATAGGGTACTGAAGAGGAATAGATTTTGCGTCTTTTTGTCTTCTTTTGTTAAGTAGTTCTGAGATCAGCTGATTGCTGATAATAGTGTTGCATACAATACAATGCATACGTGATAAGTATTATTATAACAATCCTTGCATTTTGCAAAACTGCAATTCAATTTGCATTTTGCATCTACAAGAACTGTCAAGCAACTGTGAATCTATTGAGTAGAAGTGCACTGTGCAGTAGCGCAACCAGGCAGTTGAATCAAAGGATACTTGAATGTCTTTTTTGCATTGTATGCTCTTTTGTCCAAGATTGAAAGTTAATAGTTTATCAGTGAAATAAAACTATTGGCTTTTCATTGTGTTCAGTTCTGGGTTTAAAGGTAAGTACCTAAGATTTGCACTGTGCTTTTATGTTCCTAATACTTTACTTTTATTTTCAAAAATATATGTAGGTATTGCTGTTTTATGTATGTTTAATTGCATGTTAAAATCAGCACTACTAGGTACATAGAATTCACTACTTTCCAGATAATTTATTAATGATATACCTAGTCAAGATGCACCTGTCAGGGCCTTGCTCATGTAGATTTATGGTCACAAGATCCCTTTAGAGTCCTGTGATTGGGGGAAATTGATCACATGAACTTAATTTTACATGATCCAGGACCTAGCAGGCACATCTCAACATGACCATAAGAGATTGACGTTTTAGGACCTAGGTCCTCTAGATTGATTTAAATTGATTTGGTAATTTGATATTCTGATAAAAAATTCCATGGGTAATACATTAAAAAATTCACAAAATATATAGATATTTTATTCAGACCAGGGGCTTACATTGCAAAGACAGCCCTATTGGTAAGTGGGTATGTTAAAAATTATTTCACAGATAACACTTTTATCTGTTCATATTCTCCCCTTTATTGAGAACATTTTTTTTTTTTTTTTTTTATCTCAGATTCTCCTTTCTTATATATTTCTTCTTTGTTTTCACAGATATGTTTACTGTCATATTATATAATTAGTTGTTTAAACTATTCCACAGCTATGCTTGAAAAGTCCGAGTACCAAAGAAAATTGATGGACAGTTTTGAAAAGATGCTATGATCTATTTTTTACCACCCTCAAACATAATCAGTAATTAAACCATGACTGATAACCACTTTGTGCACAAGAGAAGATCAAATGTTGTAAGTATTATTCACAATGAGTTAATGTCTAGTTTAAAGGAGATCATGAAAATTTGTTAAATGGAGATTCTCACTTTAGTTTTTTTTTTTTTTAATAAAGTAGTAAGAAATAGTAAGATTGAAAAAGCCTTTGATTCATGATAGAACTCACCAAATTACTCATGGATGACCAAAAAACATATATTATGTAGTCTTAATTTGAAGTTATCTTTTCAACATTATATTCTTTTTTTTTAATATTGAAATCACTTTCTGGAACTGTTCTCAGGTTTTCTTACAAGTTTATTTTATCTATCATACAATGATTGTTTTTGACATTTTCATGTCTTTGCTCTGGCACATAACCAAAATTATGTGACGAAATTATGTAACGAAATTGTGTAACGATATTATGTAACGATATTATGTAACGATATTATGTAACGAAATATTGAATTGTAAAGGGAGAGAAGAGGGAAAGTGTGTGTCATGCGCACAATACGAAATTTGGTCAGTTGGGTTTTGGACCTTGAATAGTAAAGATGAAAATGTCCCAATGGTTGCAGACTCGTATGCAAGCGTTTTGACATTTTCATGTCTTTGCTCTGGCACATAACCAAAATTATGTGACGAAATTATGTAACGAAATTATGTAACGATATTTTTTTTCTGGCCACACCAATATTTGGAAAACTTAAATTATTTATTTTTGGAGGTGAACAATTTCTTGATTAATTAATGTACCTATGATATAAAATAAATCTCTCTCTCTCTTACAAACACACTCTTAGTAATGCTGTGGTATTCACATACGTTGCAAGGAAGTTCTTCTTACACAAGATAAAACTCATACTTAGTACTTATTTATTGGTGTTGATATTGCAAAAGAAAAATGAAATTAATTAATAATTCTCAAATAACATTTCTTTCAGTTAACAAGAGTTTTTCTTGAGGATGAAGCATTAATAAATAAAAAGCTACCAAAGGAACTTCTACTAAGGTAATAGTTTTACCAAATCCTTACTGTTTTATTATTATTATATAAATTAGGAGGACAAAATAATATACAATATATGTATCTCCCTTGCCTTTATCCCATATTAGCTTAAAATATGTTGCTTTTGGGGTTGGCATTGTTCAACTTCATGGTTGAGGTTGGTAGGGTGGAGCACGTTTTTTATGGCTGGATGCCCTTCCTAATACCAACAATTCTATTTGGTTTTAACGTCCTGATATGGACGGAGGTGTTACCCTCCATTCACTGGGAATCATACCAGCTACCCACATTAACCTCACCCAGCCTGGGTAGGGCCGGAAATGCCAGCCTCATGTGTTTGGAGGGAACAAAATTTTCTATGACAAGTCTGCTCCAACCGGGGATTGAACTCGGGATCTCTGGACTACGGGCAGTAGTCACAACCATTACGCCACAGAGGCTGTCAAAATAATGTACAATATAAAATTAAGAAAATAAAAATTAATAATAAAATGTATTAAAAAATAAATAAATAACAAAGAAAAAATATTAATAATGTCCTACATAAAAAGTGGAGTTATTGCCTGTGGCAACATCTTCCACCCAACCCTTTCAGTAGAAATTGTAACCAAGTAAGAAAAAAACTGATAGTACCCATCAGGGGGTGGGCGAGATAACTGGTAGTTAATTTCTCTCAAAATATCATTTGAAAGAATACATGATAGAGTCTATAGTTTGACTTTGATTTCCATGAGGTCCAAAAATTTCAGCTTCTCACATTGGACATTACATATTCCGTTCAAACTGTATAAAAAAAAGAGCATAGCTACCTAGTGGTTTGTGGTGGTTTTAATGAAAATAAGCATAATAGAGAAGTTTTGTATTGGACAAGAGTTTCTATAACTCTTTATTTAATCTTATAATTCATAGAACAGCAGATATACTTATTAAATCTCCTGAGAAATGAAATTGCAAACATCAATTTCATTTCATTCTTTCAGAATATTCTCCTACTTGGATGTTACATCTCTATGCCGCTGTGCTCAGGTATCCAAGTCATGGAATATTCTAGCTCTGGATGGTAGCAATTGGTCCCGCATAGATCTGTTCAATTTCCAGACTGATGTTGAGGTGAGGATACCAAGGACTGGGATGGAGAACTTTCTGTTCTATCAACCATGACATTTTATACAGAGACATATACATAATGTCTCACCCAGGCTTCCATAATGTCTCACCCAGGTCTGGGTTTCTCAAAAAGGGGTAATGTCACCACTCATATAAGTAACTACTCATTTTTCCTCCCGAAGAATGAGTGGACCCTAAACATCCAAAGTAAAAAGTAGAAAATTTTCTAATAACCCGGGAATCAAACCCAGCTCACCTGATGCTAGTCCACTCGGCTACAGTATACTCACAGTGTCCCTCTTCTAGACATAAATTAGAAGCCTAGTATGAAATTTGATAAGACACTGGTAACTCTCTTCCTCAGGGCCCCGTACTGGAGAACATATCGCGTCGCTGTGGCGGATTCTTGCGTCAAATCTCCTTGCGTGGATGCCAATCCATGACAGATAACTCCCTCAAGATCCTGGCTCAATTCTGCAACAATGTGGAGGACATTAACCTAAACCTCTGCAAGAAACTGACCGATGCCACAGCCCAAGCACTCAGCAAGTATTGCAACAAGCTGCAGAGGATCGACCTAGCCTCTTGCTCTGCCATCACAGATGTGTCACTTCGAGCTTTGGCTGACGGTTGTCCTCACCTAACCCACGTCAATATCTCCTGGTGTATCAACATCACCGAGAGTGGTGCGTGAGTCTCTGCACTGTGTCCACAGTGGACCAAGTGCAGCCCTTTTATACAGCTGCAAAAATTGATCAAATAATCAAACGCATTATAACATAATCAACACTTAAGAGTGTTGAATATTCTTTTAAATTAATTAAAATTATACAATGTAACTTGAGTATGTTATAATGTGTTTGATTAACATGGGTTAACCCCGTTAATATGTTAAAATCTATAATAATAATAAAAAAAAAAATTATGAGATTTTTTTCTGGAGGATTTATAATTTTCAGACGCGACGCGCATACTTCACTTGTAGAAAAAAAAGATACATGATTTTTCAATATTGTATGTATGTATGTGTGTATGGTTTTATTTGTGGTGAAGCACAAGGCCTCTTCACAATTTTTGTGGGTAGCGCAGCATTACTAAGAGCCTCCTGTACTTTTCGAATTATTCTATTACATTAATTTCTTTTTACTCTGGTAATGCCGCCACTGGTCGTTACTCATACAAGTAACTACTCATTTTTCCTCACGAGGTATGAGTGGACCCCGAACACCCAAGAACAGAGCAGAAAAAATCCTCCCCCGCTGGGAATCGAACCCAGGTCACCATGTGTGCAATGCCTAACGCGCTAACTCGCTCTGCCACAGTGACTTCTTGACTTTTCAATATTCATATACAGCTAATGAGGAAAATCAATAATACCTAGTGAACAATCAATAATACCTAGTGTTGTATACTACCTGGAATTTTCTAGGGGGGGGGGGGGGGAGGGGGCGGCTACATTAATTAATTCATGAATAATCAACAGAAATTCGAATTCATTGGACAAAATTACTACCCATTTGGCACAGTCTTCTTCTAGTAATACCAATGTACTAAAGATTGTTAAAAAAAAACTCCAAATAGGACGCCAGGAAAAAACCTCAATTAGTTCAATCATTTTTCCTTGTAAATTTTCATCATATCGCAGAACATGAAACTAACTCCAGTATGTCAAATATTTTCGTCGGAAAAAATAAAAATAAATCAAAAATATCTCTTTTTCAATTGCAGGTGTCATAGCATTGGCTTACGGCTGTCGTAAGCTAGAGTCTTTTACTTCCAAAGGCTGTGTCCAGCTGACAAATGATGCTGTTGACCGTTTAGCTGCCCACTGTCCCAACCTCTCTGTCATTAATCTACATGGCTGTACGGTAATGAATAATTTTTCCAGTTCATATGATTTTCTTGACAAATTTCACGGATACTTAAAACTGTTGTATTGATACACAATATTTATTTATCTAGCCAGGCATGCGCCGGTATGGCTGCCTAAAATACTGCTAGTATTTTAAAATTTTAATCATCAAAATTCCAAGTCAAAATTTGGGAAGAAATTGTCATCCATAGAAGGCGTTTGAAGGACGAGTCGACAAGCTCTAGAAGGAGATGAGTTGAGAAAAAGTGAATTTTTTTGTAAAAGGCAAAATATTTGCGAAAAAATATAATAATATTTATTTACATTGGAATAAAGTGCGTTTTAAATCCCATATAGCAGACTTTGCTCTCGAGCTTGAACAGTTCGGGAGTTCTGACTTGTTACAGACTGCGCGGCGCCGGCATACGGACTTTTTCTCGTTAAGTCTCATTTTTTTAAAGGATTTTTTTAGTCAATATTTTGACTATTATTATTACAAGTAAAACAAAGAGCTCAATACACTCGCTGCATTACATTGTATGGCGAGGGAAATATACTAAAAATATAAAATGTGAAGTATAAAATTAACTATCATGCACATTTTCAAGCATTATTTCGGCGCACGACACATAATGAGATGACGCTCTTGGTTGCAGAATCTACTCGACTCGGCCGTCCTGAGCCTGGCAGAGAACTGCCAGAACATCCTCTACCTGTGTCTGTCCGGCTGCTCTCAGCTCACGGACGCGTCCCTCATAGTCCTGGCCCAGCGCTGCCATCAGCTGCACACGCTGGAGGTGGCCTCCTGCTCTCAGTTCACAGACACCGGCTTCCAAGCCCTCGCCAGGGTCAGTCCGGTCTTCTTTGTTTTTGTTTTTCTTTTTTTTTTTTTTTTTTTTTAGATTGATAGATGAGATTTTATGATATACTAGCGGGCTGTCGCTCGCTTTGCAGGCCGAGGCATGGCCGTGAAAGCAAAAAATCCTTTTTCGCCAATGGCAGTTGTTGTAGTGGGAATTTTGAAAAATCCCGTCTTATAGTCTAGAGACTATAAGACAAAGCTACCTACCAAATTTCAGCTTCCTAGGACATACGGTTTGGGCTGTAGAGCGATGATCAGTCAGTGGTCAGTCAGTGACTTTGACATTTATATATTAAGATTATATTTTTACAATATTACAAATAAAAAATCTCTTCCATTTTTAAACAGCTCGGCAAGGTCCCCATGACGCAAGCTACATTGCCTTTCTGGGTCGCGATGGATATTCTTTGATAGATATATGTTATATTTATGATAGATAGATATATGTTTTATTTGTAAAATTACCCTTATGGGTGTATACAATGGTCAGAAAGCTTAGCTACAGTATAGAAAGTGTTAAAAATATACTATCTAAAAAATAGGTAGGTGTTGGTCGGTTTCCGTTTATTTGAGCTTTATACATTTATCTGACCCAATGCAAGTAGACCTTCATTCAGAAAGTGCTGGTTTCAGTACCGTAGAACCTCGTTATTATGAACTAATTGGGACCATGGCTAGTTCATGAGAGCGGAGTTCAATGTAAATGTTCATAATATCGGGGTTCCATTTCATAATAAGGCAAATTTTGGACATATGTATCGGGGTACATGTATTAGAATATTAATTCAAGTACAGAATACAAAATATGTATGTACATTGTACATAGACCTATTGTGAAGATCTCTGAGATCCGAGTCCTCAGTCCAGAGAATGAAAAATGAGAGGAAATTAACATTTCGGAAAAAATCTTTGCGAAAAAAAAAAATCGGGGGAAAAAGTTCATTTTATCCGAAGTTCATAATAATGGGGTTCTACTGTACTATTGATGTGAAAAAATTATCATAATAGAATCAAAAGTCACAGCAAAACACGAAATTCAATTTTAATACAGAGCTGAATATTTTACTACAGCCAACATAAAAATATATCTTCAAGAACACCGTCGAACAAACGTGTATTCATTTCCATTGTTATTATTTTTTTTTTGCAGAACTGTAGACTTCTAGCTAAGATGGATCTGGAAGAATGCGTCCTCATTACAGATGCCACTCTGATTCATCTTGCTCTAGGATGTCCTCGACTCGAAAAGCTGGTGAGTGTGCGTGTGTCCTCTTGTGTGTGCGTGTGTCCTCTTGTGTGTGCGTGTGTCCTCTTGTGTGTGCGTGTGTCCTCTTGTGTGTGCGTGTGTCCTCTTGTGTTTGTGATTGTGTCCTCTTGTGTTTGTGATTGTGTCCTGTCCTCTTGTGATTGTGTCCTGTCCTCTTGTGTTTGTGATTGTGTGATCTTGTGTTTGTGATTGTGTCCTCTTGTGTTTGTGCGTGTGTCCTCTTGTGTGTGCGTGTGTCCTCTTGTGTTTGTGATTGTGTCCTCTTGTGTTTGTGATTGTGTCCTGTCCTCTTGTGTTTGTGATTGTGTCCTCTTGTGTTTGTGATTGTGTCCTCTTGTGTTTGTGATTGTGTCCTCTTGTGTTTGTGATTGTGTCCTCTTGTGTTTGTGCGTGTGTCCTCTTGTGTTTGTGCGTGTGTCCTCTTGTGTTTGTGCGTGTGTCCTCTTGTGTTTGTGCGTGTGTCCAGTGTGTCCTCTTGTGTGTGCGTGTGTCCTCTTGTGTTTGTGATTGTGTCCTCTTGTGTTTGTGCGTGTGTCTTCTTGTGTCTGTGCGTGTGTCCTCTTGTGTGAGTGCGTGTGTCCTCTTGTGTGTGCGTGTGTCCTCTTGTGTTTGTGCGTGTGTCCTCTTGTGTTTGTGCGTGTGTCCTCTTGTGTGTGCGTGTGTGTGTCCTCTTGTGTTTGTGCGTGTGTCCTCTTGTGTGTGTGTGTGTCCTCTTTTGTGTGTGTGCGTTTGTGCGTGTGTCCTCTTGTGTGTGTGCGTGTGTCCTCTTGTGTGTGCGTGTGTCCTCTTGTGTTTGTGCGTGTGTCCTCTTGTGTTTGTGCGTGTGTCCTCTTGTGTGTGCGTGTGTTTGTGCGTGTGTCCTCTTGTGTGTGTGTGTGTCCTCTTGTGTGTGCGTGTGTCCTCTTGTGTGTGCGTGTGTCCTCTTGTGTTTGTGATTGTGTGCTCTTGTGTTTGTGTGTGGTTACTGTTTTGATAGTGTGTGTGATTGGGTAATTTGTTAGAGTTTGTGTCTGTGAAAACGGTATCTTGAGAACGGTATAGGTTAGACACTTAAGTAGAGACGATGCGACACAAAACATTTCGATTCCTCGTAACGGGAATTAAATTTGAAGAAGAAAACAAGTCTAGTATAGCCACCAGTGAGAGAGTAAGATTTTTGGGAGTAAAAAAGGCTGTTTATTTCTTTTGCCTTTCATTTCTTTGAAAGTTATTTTAGAGTGGAGTTTTGCCCTCCACTCTCTGGAAACTAGAAGGAAACACTCAATTTAGCTGCACAGTACTACACACATTCATCTCACCTAGCCTAGGTTTGGTCGAAAATGGCCAGTATCACGTATGCGAATTTGAGTGGTTATTCACACCTCACTGGACATTGCTGAACTCCTTAATGGGGGTATTTTTAAGAAGATTTTAACTAATCTTCTTCTTCTTTTACTCTGTCTTATCCCGCTTGAGCAGTGTCGACATTGTTCAACCTAATGGTTGTGGTTGGTTGGATTTGGCACATTTTTACGGCTGGATGCCCTTCCGAGCGCCAACGATTCTATTTGATTGAACGTCCTGAATTAGGACGGGGGTTTTACCCTCCACTCGCTGGGAATCGTACCAGCTACCCACATTAACCTCTCCCAGCCTGAGTAGGGCCGGAATAGATTTTAACTATTATATAAAATTTATTTTCAAATAACTTGAGGAGTCTCTTATTATGCTTTCGAAAGGTATTGAAATGTGTTTCTCATGAGTTTTAATGAACTTGAAAGATTTTTTAAATTGTTTTTATTTACTTTAATTTATCCGATTCTTTTTCATCATCTCAGAGTTTGTCACACTGTGAGTTGATCACAGATGAGGGCATTCGTCAGCTAGGCACCTCGCCCTGTGCCGCAGAACATCTTACCGTGTTGGAACTGGACAACTGTCCTCTCATCACAGACGCTTCTCTAGACCATCTCATCTCGTGTCATAATCTACAGCGTATCGAGTTGTACGACTGTCAACTTATCACCCGCATTGGTATACGTCGCTTGAGAGTAAGTTTTCCTCCAAAAACAAAACAAAGTTTCAAATTAAAGTTCAAAAAGTTAAGTTATAATAAATTGTGTTATTTTTTTATTTTTATTTATCTCAAAGTGAGAAGACATTTGTAATAAACTTGATCAGGAAATCTGATGGCAGTGATTGTCTGATCGCCAAACTTGTCAGTACTTTAGCCGCATGTCAGTGCGTTGCCTTCACTTTGTTAATCACTTTGGTGATGTCACAACTACTCAAACTCTCTTTACTAAATCTTCAGTGAAACCCGGACTTGAACCACCGACCTCCAGGTTACAAGTCTGCCCCCTTATCGATCAAGCTACTGAGGTCTGTTGTTACAAGTTAAAGTATGATTTCTTTATGGTGAACAAGAAGGCTTATGCACAATTGGTGAGGGTAGCACAGCATTACAAAGAGACTCCTTGACTAAATTTTTTCACGTTAGCACAAAATCAAAGAATCTGTCACAAAAAGTATTTTTTTTTTCGTGTTACAATTTGTGTAAATCACCTTCGTGATGTCACAACTACTCAAACTCGTTTTACTAAATCTACGCTGAAACCGGGACTTGAACCACCGACCTCCAGGTTACAAGTCCGCCACCTTATCGATCAAGGGTTGGGTGGAAGAGATAGCCACAGGCAATAACCCCGCCCTTTAGGTAGGACATTATTGTTATTTTCTTTTTTTACTAATTTATTTTGTTTTTTTTTTTTTTTTTAATTTATACTGTTAATTGTACTTTGTCCTCCTAATAAAGCATTAAAAAAAAGAAGAAAGAAAGCTACTGAGGTATCCGTTAGAATCACTTTTGTCTGTCCCGGTAGCTCAGTGGTAAAGGCGGCACTCTGTGAATCCAAAGACTCCAGAGGTCGTGGGTTCGAAACCTACCTGGGACTTGACATGTTATCCTTCCAATTGGGATTTTTACCACATAATAATATGTCTTGGGCTTACTGCTGGAATAATGGGACTTTAACCCAGATAACGCGGTGAAATTTTTTGTTTTATTTTTTTGGAGTGATATAAATTGAGTCCTGAATCAAAATAAGTGCTGTCAACTTATCACTCGGACTCAAAACAAAGAGCTTAAGGTGTCGCCAACTAACCTCAACAAGCTGAATTAATTAGAAAAATCCACAATGTAGTACCTTTCACCAAGAACCTTTCACCGTCCTTCCAGAAGGACGTCAGCCCCATCTGGGTTAATAGTCCTAATCGGGCAGTATAAATAAGGCGATATTATTATTATTATTTTGTTTTGTTCCCCTATTCCTTCCAGAACTTCCTCCCCAACATCAAGGTGCACGCCTACTTCGCCCCCGCCACCCCTCCCCCCAGCTCCACCAATACCCGCACTCGCTACTGCCGCTGCTGTGTTCTCTTGTGAGCTCCCTCCCCTCCCTCGCCCCTCTTCTAGTGGAACACGTGACCCATGGCCATCTTCTTCAAGCTTGGACCACTCTCTGTATGGAACCGCACTGTGCTCGCCCGTGACTATACAAATCTTTAGATCGCGCGTAGTGGTGTGTATGACCATAGATGTTGACATGCACCACTATAATCTAATAAAAGATAGATAGATCGCGCGTAAATCTTTCGAGTGAAAAATCCATCTATATTTTTTTTATTATTGTTTCTTTTTTTTCAAGTACTGTCTACACACACTAAATTGAAAACCATTTTGGCATGCAATAACTGGCGAAGGGGTTTTGTGGTAGATATTAAATTCTACCGAAATAATGGTGGTTTTTCTACTTTTTCATTGTATAGAGCTAATGCAATGGGAGATTTGAAATTCAATTTTTGCTCTTTAGGTAGAAAGTCGAACTCAGGACTTGCTGTTGCTTCTGTGCCACAAAAAACTCTGTGTATCATTATCCAGGCTTCAAATGTAAAGAAACTGTAATAGCTGGAATACATAGACAATGTGTGTACTCCAGATCGCCAGTGGTAGTGTACCTGTCATGAAGTCCCACGTCAAGTGCCAAACGTGCTAACGAATATTAGTAGGAAATATACTTTGATACTCTATTTGCTGACAGTACCTCAATGAAAAAAGATTTGTTTCACTCAAAAACAGGCATACCGCGCATACAACATGTGTCTGTCACCTGAATGTGATGATGAAATGAGCCATAACTTAGTTTAATAAAAGTACATATAAATTGGGAGATTTTTTTTCATTTCTCATCTATGCTGAAGGACATAAGTCTCAGTTTACCTAATATTACCCATTAACACATAGACGACCGGCATGTTTTTAGTCAGTTCTCCCGTGGGACCGGCGATGTTTAGGCTATTCACAGGCGTAGTACATGCGTGTACCACAGGTGGTACACTCGGTCCATTCCGTACAGACACGCTTGTACCACCGGTGGTACACCCAGTGGTCCAAGTGTTAAACATGTGCAAATAGAATAAAAATAATAATAACCTTATCTACTCATTTGTTATACTGTTCTGTCGGCTAAGTCTTAAGGTCCGCCGCTTAGTTGCAACAGGTAGGCTGCGGATGCTCAGGCTTTATAAACCATTCAAGGAGTCAGAATTTTTGACTGCCTGGGAAGCGCTGTACCATTACAAGCAATGGTTCACATTGACTGCCTAGTGTGGGCAATGAGCCTTATGTCTGGTCAAAAAATTGATATATTATAGATGATTGCTATATTATAGTTAATAAGGCAATAAAAACTGGTTCACCAATAATTGTACTTTCGATGTAAAGAGGTAGATATTTTTGTTTCATGGTAATTTAGTTCTAATGCCATCACATGGGGGCCAGTTGAGAGTACTAAATTATTTGAGTTTATAATTATTTTTAAATATTTATTTTTGGGAGAAGAGTCTATGGAACGTGATTGTCATAGACACGTAATAGAATCTTACCCCAAGGAATATTAACTCTTTTAAAAATTGATATAATGTAGATGATTTTCTCTTAGCCTGTCTTGGATCTGAAGGTCTTCTGATGAAAAGATACGGTACCTAGGTATATTAATTGAAACCTGTAGACTTTAGTAAGTATTCACATCTAGCTCAGAACAAACTGAGGCATGTAGTGAGCACGTTTTTGTATAAAAAGTCTCCGAAAAATTGTAGTTAGGTATAACACCTTTGGTAGCTCCGAATTATTTGGAACTTTTCTGTTTCTAGTTCATTCACTTGCCGTTTCATCTGTTAAGAAAAAATTGTCCGTCCTAATCTCTTATTTATTTCTTTTGGTTACATCTCATGTCTTTCACTGTTAGGCTTCATTGATAAAATAATTATTATAGTTACGTGTCATAAAAAAGATGAGATTTCACGTAAAAACGAATATCTACCTAGAGTTTGTTTTTTTCTCTCTCTTTCTCTCTCTCTCTCTATCTATCTTTCTTTCTCTTGCTTTCTCTTGCTTTCTCTTTCTTTCTCTTTCTCTCTCTCTCTCTTTCTCTCTCTCTCTCTCTCTCTCTTTCTCTCTCTCTCTCTCTCTCTCTCTCTCTCTCTCTCTCTCTCCCTCCCTCTCTCCCTCCCCCCTTCCCTCTCTTCCGAAAAAAATCTCAAAATATCCAGTAAGCAAGAACATTCCATCTTTTGTTGTATCTATAAATTTGTTTATTAACAAGCGTACAATTCTTGCGTCTTATATGAAACCAAATAGTAACGATTATTTTCTTACCTAAAAATTTCTCTTTCTTCCTTCTTTCTCTCTAATTTAATTTTGTGATATTTTTTTGACAAATATAAAAGTGTAATTCTATTTCGTACTATCTAATTTTGGTATAAGTAATAGTGGTAATATTATAATTATTCTAATAATTTTGTGTAATTATTTCAATAAATTTTTATATGCAATATTTTTTTCCTAGTTTTCATTTTTTCTGCATGTACTAGGGATATCTCATGTATTACCTTTCGGTCCGTTTCCTGAACAGATCTAGAATCGAACATGATATCTTAAGGAGCATTCTCTATAAAGTGCTGTAGCTATAAGGGGTTACGCGAAGAAAAATTGACAAGCGCGATGATATATGATATGAACCTGATTTTAAAGAACTAGCTAGTAAAATTCAAGCTCAAAAATCACATAAGTCATCAATCTATTTCCGTCAATCGTACCTTCTTTCTCAATTTTATTATTAATAACTTACTTTTTTTATTATTGACTTACGTTGAGTGACGGTTGAAAAGGAGATTCGGGGATTATGAGGGTGGAGACTGTTTCTGGTATAAATGTTTGTAGTACAAATTTCAGGAAAGGACGACGGAGGTTCGCCATGCGCGGATATAGCCCTCTTGTACTGGGGGGGCACAACCGCACAATATACCTAACTGGCGGGTTACACCCGCCGCTTCGCAAGCCTAGCACACACACATACACACACAAATGTCAATATTTTTCGTGTCACCCATCCATTTCTTGTCCTTACTGGAGCTCAAGAATGGCTCATCAGAATTTCGCGATCAATATATCAAATGAAGACTCCAACCCTTGCAAAAACACTCTCGGTTTGAGTTGATAGTTCGTCACCACATATTTCGAGAAAAAATGTCATTCAGGTCAAAAAACGTAAATACTTTTTGTTTACCCATCCATTTTATGTCCTTACTCAACGTAGCTCAAGAACGGCTCATCAGAATTTCGTGATTGATATCTTAAATGAAAACTTGAACCCTTGCTTAAAACTTTCTCTTTTTGAGTTGATACGCCGCCGCCGTGGCGCCGTCACGACAAATTTTGAGAAAAAAAATGTCATTTCGGTCGAAAAATGTGATTTTTTTGTGTCACCCATCCATTTTTTGTCCTTACCCCGTGTAGCTGAACCGTAGAGATATATTCCCTGATCCAAATGGACCTATAGGTAAAATTTCAGGTTTCTCGGACAATCTGTGTGGATTTGACAACTTTATTATTTAGTTATTTCTTATTGGTCTTAGGATTGGGAATTATTTTGGGACCCGTGCCCCCCTAACTTATTGAGATCTTTTTTTACGGGATTAGTCTCAGAATTGGGAATTATTTTGGGTCCCGTGCCCCCCTAACTTATTGAGATTTTTTTTAAACGGGATTAGTCTTAGAATTGGGAATTATTTTGGGTCCCGTGCCCCCCTAACTTATTGAGATCTTTTTTTTACGGGATTAGTATTAGAATTGGGAATTATTTTGGGGCCCGTGCCCCCCTAACTCATTGAGATCTTTATTTTAACGGGATTAGGTATAATGAAATTTGAGAAACACCGCTTACCGAAAAAATCTGGGGGGGCACGTGCCCCCCGTGCCCCCCCCCTATATCCGCGCATGAGGTTCGCAAGATTGAAGCCAGATTCCCTGCAAGGGGTACCCCACGGCTAGCGTTCAAGTTGGGATTTAATAATTATGTATATTAAAAAATCCTATCCTCCTGCACATCTAGAACATAAAACAAACCTACATACAATATTTCAGCCACCGAATTTACTGGTAGGTAGAGAGAAGCCATGCCCCCCGGTGACCCGCGCTTCTTGTATTATAATAATAATAATAATAATAATAAAAAAATACAACTTAAATCGGAAACAAGTTGCCTTCTTATTTACAATATTAGGACATAGGTACATATTATATTAGTTAAAATATTTTTTTTTTTTACTAGAGAAGAGATTTTATTTTTTTAATTTAAAAAAAAATTATAGTAATAAATTAATTATAATAAATTAATATAGGATATAGGTAAGTTTTATAATAAATTAATATAGGTAAAATAAAAAATGCCGATTGGCAAGAGTCGTAAAAGGAAGGGAGAAAGAATTAATTATATTTTATAATAAAAAGTCGTGTGAATATTTTAAGATCGATTTTCATTTCAAATTTAAATAACCCGCGAAATTTTCAATTCATGGAAGTTTTATTAAAAACTTCATTTTTCAACTTTTTTGTGGTTTAAATAATTCCTAATATTTAAAATTATACTGGTAACTCACCCAACTGTCCAAAAAAGGTGAGGTTGCTTTACACTTCCTTAATTTTTACTTATTAGAATAGTACTTCTTTACTTTATCATCATCATACCTAGTATATCCTCACATTAGATTGTGTGGTTAAAAAGTCTTAAAATAAAGAAGGAGGTAGAGACTTAGCTCTGAGAGGAGGATCAAGTGTGGTAGGTGCCTACCCATAGTAAGTATTGTTCAGTATTTGTAATAGTTTTAAAAACTAGTTTTAAGGAAGCATTTGGTGTCACAATGGTTTTACACCGATGGCATATGACATTATAATAATAAGAATCTCTTATCACCGAGAGAAAACAATACATATTTTAAGGTTCACAGGGATTGACAGTATTGAGGCACCTACAGTCATTTATGAGTCAGTCAGAGAAAGAGTTACACATGAGCAAACCTATAGCTTCCCTTTATACACCTTGGAACATTAATTGTAAAAAACACCATAATTTATGTTTGATCAATATCACCTTAGAAGCAAGAAATAACCTAATGTTGTGTACCTACTTAATCCTTGGATTCTCTTTTGTATTAGTTATTTAGGTAAATGTGATCTTATTGTGTAAACATTAAAAAAAATAATAAAAAAAAATTAAACAATATTGTTATTCAGGCTATTTTTGTTTGTAACCTGACTCAGGTGATTCAAATTTAGAAACAAGTGTTTTAATTTTGAAAATATATAGGGTCAAGGGGGGTATTTACGAACAGGGGGTAATTACGAACAGTGGTCATTGTACCTAAACAGGATAAGATATTTCGAATCTGGTGGTTGAATACTATTATTTTGAATTGTTTTTACAGGTTGAACACGAGTTTTCGATAGTATTTATTTTCAGTTGTAGTTAGTAAGCTAGTGAAAATAGATCTATCAAAAAAATTGATTTTTGAAGTTTTTGATTTTTTTAAAACAATTTTTTATGTAAGTGTTACTTGAATTTTTTTCATTATTTTACTTTTAATTATTGATAAGCATGTTTTTGGTTATTATTTTACAAAAATAATTGTTTTAACCATTATTTAAGTTATAGTTTTTGGCTGTTCTTAATTACCCCCGCATTTTTTTGCTGTGGGGTAATTACGAACGCATATTTTGGGTGTTTGTTTTACCCTATAATCTTTTTTGTATTTATCAAAACACTCAGAATGCCCCGGAACTACAAGATGAAGAAACCACCTCCTTTGTATACAGAAGCACAAATGATATCTGCTATCGTATTAGATGTTTTTAATGGCAACCTGGCTGTCAGAAGAGCAACGGCAGTGTTTTGAGATTCCGCAAACCAAAGTAGAATTTTCCAAACGTAAGGCTCAAAATCCTGAAATACTAGGAGGTTGTAAGAAGTACCAAGATATTAGTACCCTAATGTATTGGACCCAATGAAGGTATTTGTGTACTTGAACATAGCAAAAGAAAGGAAGAAAAATGAAAGTGTAGAAAACGAAAAGAAATATAGGGGGAACAGTTTCAAAAAAGAAGAAAAAAATGAAGATAGAAGAAGACAAATATGAGATTGACAATGACCTAGAAACTATTGATAAGACCAAAATCTGTAAAATAAAATATATAAAACACCTTTCAAAAGCTCTCATACTTAACTATTACTATTATTATGCTTTTATTACCAGCCTCCGTGGCGTAACGGTTGTGACTACTGCCCGTAGTCCAGAGATCCTTAGTTCGATTCCCGGTTGGAGCAGACTTTTCGCACAGAAAATTCTGTCCCCTCCGAACATGTGAGGCTGGCGATTCCGGCCCCACCCAGGCTGGGTGAGGTTAATGTGGGTAGCTGGTACGATTCCCAGCGAATGGAGGGTGAAACCCCCGTCCTGTCTACCTCAAGTCAGGATGTTAAAACCAAATAGAATCAATGGACATGAAAGGAGCCTAGACATTGGATCTGGGCGTCCATACAATCCTCTCACCACCGTGATTTAGGTATCTATACCTATCTCACGGACACGAAATTATTATTATTACTATTATTGCAAGATAGAGATACCCTATTTGATAAGAGCTGACTACCTTCGTGGTTAGGATTCAAACCACTATCCTGTGTGTTCATAAACTTTGCATATTGTCATACAGGTGGCTAAAGACACAAAGTACAATTTTGGTGTATTATTTGTACATAAAAAGCACATATTGCCATTAAAAAGTTTGTTTTTAATATTGTATAATGTGTTCGCATTTACCCCCGCCTGACGAGGGTAAATGCGAACAGGCGGGGGTAAATAAGAACACCACTAAACAGATACTACAGTATGCACAAAACTATTTATAATGCACCATTAGAATGCTAAATAAGTCTATATACCAAAAAAATCACAAGACATGGATTTTACAAAAGCAACTCAGGATTACAGATATGTTTATAAAATGTAGCTCAAAATCGTTCGTAATTACCCCCCTTGACCCTAATTTGTTTTTTAAATGATTTTTTTTTCTTCAAACAATGCAATTGGAATGACTGCTTCTAGGTCACAATTATTACTGCTCCATCAAAATGTCTGCTGATCATGAAGGAGACTTGAGTGACTTGTTTCTTCAAATTGAAAACTTACTGCTAGTAGAATCTCTCAAAGACCCTCCCACAGATCCATACCGATCAAAATATAAAGCAAGGGATCTTCTAGAGATTGTCAAGATTCAACTGCATTTTTCTCATTCCAATGATCCCAACAGAGATGCCATGTTGGCCCATATTTGGCTTCAACTTGGAATCATATGTGTGGACACAGGTTAGTCAAAATACTTAGGGCAGAATTAAAAGATGGTTTTGTAATATCTCTGTGGCACTAATTCTCAATTTGCATACTGTCCTACTTGGGGAAAACCATGTCTAAGTTATGACTTGAGATTTTGATTTTGTCTATTTATTTTGCCCTTAGAAACCCTTACTTTTGTAGTTTTTTTTTAACTAGTGTGACATTGTTTTGTTGTATTATGTATGATCCAGCAAAAAATAAACCCCTTGATCAATGCAGGTTTAGTAGCTTTGATCCTAGTAAATATTTTTTTTTTTTTTTTTTTGTGTTTCTATTTTTTGTACTATTCTTGAGGTTTCTAACTTGTACCATTTAAAAGTGACTGATTAGACATGTACATTACAAGTGTTAAAAAAATAATAATAATATAAAATATAAGGATAATATAATCTACTTTAGGAAGGATAAAAAAATATATTTCTTTAAAGAATAAAAGATCCCATCTTTTCATTTATTTCTCAAATGCAGAGATTAATATTAAAACAATTAATATTAAAACTATTAATTGTTAGTAAAAGAAAAAATCAAAACTTTAAACCAGAACTTTTCATATTTCAGATGAAGTGAAACAAGGTGAGGATTCATTCAGTGCCTGTATTGATCTCATCAGGACCAAGGAGCTGACACCAGAGTGCATTATTACTTGTGTTAGTGTGTACAATAATCTGGGACTGGTATGGTCACAGAGAACTGAATGGTTGAAAGCATTTGAGTACTTGGAAACAGCAGAAAAATATTACAAAGAATTTTCTGATAGCAATTTAGAACCAGTTGATCCTGCATCTTTGTTTGCAGCTCGCAAACCTGAGGGAAAGGTACATAATCATACTGTATTATCTTATTTGTCAGATATGGACATTGCATTTTTGAATATAAAATAGAGAGTTGTTATCATGTAGTCTGATGAAATATATTCACATGTGTATTTACTAATGATATTTGGAAACCTAATTAAATCTTTGAGTTGTTAACATATTTTATGATGTATCAACTTGCACACAATAATTACTAAGTATGTTTAAGTGAATTCAAGAAAATGAAGGGTGTTTCAATTTTTTTTTTTCTTCTATTTTCCATTTCAGGTGCTCTCTCTGGAAAAGCTGTATACATTGACTTTGTATTACCTTGCCCAATGTTATATTCACAAAGGTGACTCCATTCAGTCAGCGGTCTGTTGTCATAGTACATTGAAGCGACAACTGCTACATAAAGACTATCATAACTCAGAGTGGTCTCTGAATATGGCAACTTTATCTCAAGTTTGTCTCGATAACAATGCCTTTTCATTAGCAAGAGAGTGCTTGTATATTGCAAGTCAAATTCATGAAGAATATGAACCAATCCTGGATGAGATGAAGAACAAAGAAGAAGCCAAATACCAAACAGAGTAAAGATATTTTTTGTTGTTGTTTTCATTTGACTGTAAATTACTTATTGTATCTAGTATTTATTTTAAAGTAGCTGATCAACTTATCCAGCTAAGTAAGCTTATATTAAATAATTAAACAATACCTGTTGATAGTTTAATCAACATCATATTAGCATATTAATAATAATAACACCTACAATTTTAAGGATGTTGTACTGGTTGTAGGCCATAAAGTACAAGTTGGGACACTACTGTTGCCTGGTTTGCTCCCTTTCTGTGTTGAGGAAATACCCATAGAAGTTAGAACTGATTTCATGTTGATTTCAGGTATGATAAGTGGCAGAATGTTGCAGCAGACATACACAGGTGCTGGGGAAAGTATGGACAGATTATTTTGACTGTCTCAAAAGAGAGGCTCATGGCAGATGATGGTCCAGAGAATATGAAACAGTTTGAACCACCTGGTATGAGCTTGATAATTTTCAGACTACCTAAAATGCTCCATGTATCTGTAAGGCTAAATTGCCGAAATCGGTCATTGATTTAAATATCGCACACTTCGCGATCTGGTATATTCCTAATAATGATTCGAAACCCGAATTTCGACCAAGTTTAAAATGCTCGGTCCACAATTTGTTTTTGTGCAATGTTCTAAATCCTGAAATCTGCCCTTAAAAAACAATAAATTAAAACAGAAAATGCTCACATCGCGATGTGGTAAAGCACAACATCAGAGGTATGGTCCTAAGTGTTTTTTTCCTAATCCTACACCCAAGGGATGGCCTCATGTGTATTTTTCTAAACCCTACTAGTATATCAATTGCATTTCATATGGAGTGATATTGCTTCTGGTAAACAAATTTGTCCTGATCCTCGTAGCCAAATGTTCTGCTGAATGGATTACCATGAGTATATGGATAAGTTTTAAAATCAAAAGCTTATCTAAAGTTAGCTAGGTCTTAGTTTTAGATTTCAAATTTAGTTTTCTGAATTTTCTGCAGTAATTTCATTTGAAAACTACAATGTCAATTCACTTTGATATCTTGAAATCCTCGCTTGCTATGCTAAGGAAACTAATTCACTTCATCAATTGATTTATGCGTTGATAAATACTATAATGAATTTAGAACAGTATTATTAAGATATAAAAACCAATGTTCATAATAAATGTTAAAAAATAATAACAGTATTGCCTTATTTATACTGCCCGATTAAGACTATTAAAGTCCCATTAATCCAGCAGTAAGCCCAAGACATATTATTATGTGGTAAAAATCCCAAATGGGAGGATAACTTGTAATGCCGGCTGGGTTTTGAACCTACGACCTCTGAAATCTCTGGATTCACACAGTGCCGCCTTTAGCCCTGAAAAAATCAATATTCAATAATATTTGTTCTATGTTAGACAAACTCAAGGAGCTGAGCATTGACATGGAGATCTTGCAATCCATTCCGTCCCCGGTCCCTGCCAGCTTTGTCCGCACCTACTCTGAAGCCCTCAAAGTATTCAACATTGCTCACATACATCTGCAGCAGGCCCAAGCTCTCTTCTCTCTGAGTGAACACGCCACAGACCACGCTAGAGTAGTGCAGGAGATCAGCTCCCTCTACAGTGCTCTGGTGTTCTTTGTAGAGACTGAAGCAGAGTAAGTAGAGTTGTGTACACTACAGTGCCCTGGTGTTCTTTGTAGAGACTGAAGCACAGTAAGTAGAGTTGTGTATACTGCAGTGCTCTGGTGTTCGTTGTAGAGACTGAAGCAGAGTAAGTAACGAGTATTTGCCTATATCACTCTGATTTTCGTGAGAACGCCGGTTTTACCTGTTTTAAAGCTCCCTAGTCAGACGCATTGTCCGTCTTTTTGCGCCTGACTCGTGGCAAATTATCAAAATTAAATTTTCCCCCGTTGAACGCCTGTCGAATAATTGTGTCAGCGTACTTTCACACGGCTGGTTTTATTTTTCTACTACGTCAACATTTAAATGAGAGTGCAGACACATCAGGGACAATGGGACATAAATAGAAACAACCGACCTTAGTAGCTTGATTGATAAGGCAGCGGACTTGTAACCTGGAGGTCGGTGGTTCAAGTCCCGGTTTCAGCGTAGATCTAGTAAAGCGAGTTTGAGTAGTTGTGATATCACGATAGTGATTGATACAAATATGATAACTAACTTTTAAATAGAAACGTGAAATTGACCATTCAAATTCTAATTCTCGTGACGCTGGCTTTTCCCGGCCCCACTCAAGCTGGGTGAGGTCAATGTGAGTAGCAGGTTTGTGAGTTTCCTGCGAATGGAGGGTAAAACCCCCGTCATGATATGACCATGGCAGTTGAAAGCGACGTTAAAACCCCACTTAAAAAAAAAAAGAAACGTGAAATAAGTGGGCGAGAAAGTGAACCTCCTGTCGTATGATCCACAGACAATGCAAGTTCCACAAGCGACGGGTGGACATTCTGGAAGGCCTGGTGAAGCAGTTCAACCAGAACTACTACGTGACGCTGTGTCGGGAGCTCTGGTATGAGCTGGGCGAGGTGTACTCGGACATGTATGATCTGAAAATGGACATACTCAAGAAAACTGCCACGCCCACGGCACACCAGGTGGTCAAAATCAACTGGCTCATCAAGAAAAGCTTGGAACACTACATCGATCTCATTCAGTCCTTCAAAGATCCCAGGTAAATGTGGACTCAAATATGCCGTTGGCGTTAGCACTGCCCTTGATCAAGTTTTGTCCAATTAATCTCATTTCTATGTATTGTATATATTCTACTAGCGGTCTGTCGCCCGCTTTGCGGGCCGAGGCATGGCCGTGAAAGCAAAAAATCCTTTTTCGCCAATGGCAGGTGTTGTAGTGAGAATTTCGAACAATCCCGTCTTATTGCACATCTAGACTATACGACAAAGCTACCTACCAAATTTCAGCTTCCTAGGACTTACGGTTTGGGCTGTAGAGCGATGATCAGTCAGTGACTTTGACATTTATATATTAAGACTAGCGGGCTGTCGCCCGCTTTGCGGGCCGAGGCATGGCCGTGAAAGCAAAAAATCCTTTTTCGTCAATGGCAGGTGTTGTAGTGGGAGTTTCGAAAAATCCCGTCTTATTGCACATCTAGACTATAAGGCAAAGCTACCTACCTAATTTCAGCTTCCTAGGACTTACGGTTTGGGCTGTAGAGCGATGATCAGTCAGTGGTCAGTGAGTGTCTTTGACATTTATATATAGAGATGTAAATAAAACTTAATCCACTATGTTTAATAATTATTCCCTGAGGTTTTAACCCGTGAGTGGACGCGTTCTACCGACCAACACAGACGGTCGACTGTAGAGTTTTTTTCTCACTCTTTGCGAATCACCTTTATATACGTAAGTAAAATAATAATAATAATAATAATGGTTGGGTGGAAGAGCTCAAGCAATTTGAGAATCCTGCCATTAAAGCCTAAAAAAATAAAATAAATAATAATACATGAGTACCTACCTTATGTTTCGTGTTACAGAAGCAATGAATACCCTAACAAGTACTCTGAGGAATGGGAGAAACCGGTGTTATTGGCATTCTTCTACTCAGCAAGGCTACTAACCAAAATTATGACCAATGACAAAACTCAACTTGGCAAAAATCAGATGGAGGCACTTGATAATTACAAGGTACAGTTAGCATTATCTTTTACCTAGTAGAAAGTTGGTAATTAATTTATCCTAGAAAAAGTTTCAAACACTAAACAAATGTCACTTGAAACTATAGATAGACGCGTTGAACGCGGAGCATAAATTGGTAACTGAGGAACGTTGCAAAACTGTAATTTTTTGATAAGTGCCTACGAGAAGAAAAAAAAAAATAAAAAAAAAAACAAGATAATTATAGACATATATTAAACAGCCAAAGCTGGGTAATAAATAGTCCCCATATCACAGCAGTTGTTTTGGTGCCACTATCATGCGGTCGAATTCTCAAATATTTAAGGAAAAATTCTTCCATTTGTAGGAAATGGTGGAATACGAACCAACGGATCCCCACAGTTCCTAGATAACAGTAACAAATTATAACCTGAAAGAAAAGCTCAATGAAAAGCTGAACTTTAGAAAAATGGACAACTTGATAACTTTATTTTACAGATATAAATTCATTTGTAACCATGTCAACTTTCAGCTGAGTCTGACTTCTTCTTGATTCATAAGAATAGATAAATAGTCCTCTCGAATTCTAGGGCTAACTGAAATACCAGACCTGCACTAGGGTTACTTGACAACCAATATACATTTTACGAGTTTAAATTAAAGGATAATATATTATTATGATTAGTAGATCATTTTATTGTTCAAAGTATTTTAAAGAATATTACTATGAGAGCAATCAGGAGTATAATCAGTAATGCTCTGTCGGTCATTTTTGCGATTTCTTTCTGTTGAGCTGGAAATTACTAAAATGGATCGTAGTTAAAGTTGGTTTTCTGTGAAATGTTTCGAATCTCTAGTTCAGGCAGAGAAATTTGGAGTTTCATATCTGGAAATTTCTTGATTTAGAATCATTTCTCAATAAAATTCCATTTCAGGTTTTGTTAAATACGACAAATTTTAGATCCTGGATAGGTCCCTGGGATTTTTGGTAACAAAATTTATTTAGGTGTGTTTTTGTGTGTGTTGTTTTAAGAAAGTAGTGTAAAGGTGTGTGTTCATTTGAGTGTAACGTGCGATGTGTTATTATTTCTGATTTCAGTACATCATTGAATATTGTGGAAAGAATAAGGAGGCGGCTGAAAAGTTCGCTACAGAATTGTCACTGTGCCATGAAATGGTCCAGTTGTTACCCATAAAGATCCAGAAAATTGCAGCTCAGATAGTTTCATAAAATATTATCTATGCATGTCGTATTAGCGAGGAATATGTGTGCATCATTCATTACTCCAATACAAGCGCTCAAGTGGTACTCTATGTCTTAATTAGGGTTTAACGTCGTGAGATGAGTTATTCAGGACGTGGTTTTTATCTTCTACTCTCTGGGAATATCCACAATTAGGCCGAAGCTACGATAGGAGCGTCAAGCGGTGAGCGGCAAAATGAGAATTTTATGTTAACATTTAAACAATGGAAATGCTTAGTAGGATAAAAAGAATCGCTTGACGCTTTGCCGCTCCTATCGTAGCTACGATAGGAGCGGCAAGCGGTGACCGCCAATTCTCTAAAATTTTGAAAGAGACATAACACACTGAAACTATTTCTCACTGAGACCATCAGAACAATTTGGCGTACTTCACGTCGCTACTGTAATAACAAATATTAACCTCACCTAACCTGAGTTGGGCCAGAATTGCACGACTCGATGTGTTCTTTACTTGGGATGTAACAGTTTTTTTAATCCGGAAAATAGAGGAAAAAAGATACAGAGAGTTTTTATTTTTACCCAGCTTAAATTATGTTACATTTTTGTTGTTGCATGTACATAACTGTTTATATTGATTTAACACCGACTTAAGTTTTGCCTAGCCTACGAGCCTTGGCGAAACTTAAGTCGGTGAGTGAAAATTTAAAGAATCCTAGTTTTATATTAATATTAAATATACCTAACATGTTTATATTGACTTATAGAAATACTAAAAAATGTCCATTATTTTTTTTTTTTTTTTTAATTTTATACTTACAGCATAGCTCCTAAAGTTTGTTAGTTCAAAATGAGTTAAATGCGAGAATTCATATTTGTAACTTAAAAATAATGTAATGTAGTGTTTTTTTCCCATGATTTCTGACGAAAAATGAAACTTTTCCTTACCATTTTTCTATATTGCTAACTCATGTTTTAAATTTGCAAAATAAAATAAGAAGGACGAGAATGAGAAAAAGAGTAATTATGTACAAATAATGAACAGAAAATATTTATTAATTTTGTTTATGAACTGTATTTAAGTAAAAATACCGAATACTGTAGAATATAGATCCTTTATTTAATTTATTAAGCAGGTAAATGACATTAGCTATAGATATCTAACGTACTATTAGATGTATTGTATTATGCAGTAGAGTCAAAGGCTCATGTTCCTTCTCAAAACTGAATTCCAAAAGCCAGTTTTTCACACAACACTCACTTAATAAGATGAGGTTGTTGTATAAATAGATCAAAACTTGTCACATCATTTGTTTCTGATTGTGAATGATTTGCAAAAGGTAACACAAAGCCATTCATGATATACAAGTTTCAATAACCAAGGGTTAAAATAGCCGTTCACTCACTTGATACCAACACAAAGTAACTTATTGATACTTAAGGAACTGAACGATGCGATGGCTTGACCTACAAAATTAGGAAGAACATTTTTTCACGTTGTGTTCAACCTACAGGATAAACATTTTGTGGTCTCCTCATAGTCAGCGCAAGAAAGGTGACTAAAGCCAACAGTTTAACAAAGCACCTCTTCATTTGTTTTAGTAATGTTATAAAATATAATGAAATCTGAAGCTATTTGATACATCAGCCTCTCTTTGGTCGTCCCATTATATCATTTGCCACCATAGCAAACTACTTCTTCAGGACTTTGATCTTCTCATCGAGAGCTTTGACATCGTGCTTGATATCCTCTACATCGCTGCTCATCTTGCTCTCCAGACTGCTCAGCAAGGCTTGGTTGTTAGTGAGGTGAGAGGCAAGATCCACTTGCACAGATTCCAATTCCTTGAGTAGAGTAGCAAAGTTACTCGCCTGCAAGTGAAATGGATTTTCAACTGTGAGAAATTTATTATTGTAACACCTCTAATAAAAGATAATTCACCTTATTTATACTGCTCGACTAGGACTAATTGGTCACGTTATTCCAGCGGCAAACCGGTATTTTGATGACAAATCGCAAATGAGAGGATAATTTATCATGTACCAACCCACAACCTCTGAGTCACCAGATCAACGTCTTGACCGCCGAAATGTGCATAATGCTACATTGTATACTGCGATATTTTCAATTTCGCAACAATTGCCAGCTTTTATATGAGTGAGAATTTCAATCTGAATTTTTTTTTTTTTAGTAGAAAAATTAAATTTTTATTGAACTAAAACACAAACACTTCATTCAGTGAATTTGTGAAGGGGAATGAGCCCGCAATGCTGGCTGCATTCCCCCTCTGAATAGCCAGAGCAAGTTTCAAAAGACACTTGTGTGTGTCCAAAAAGATTTTGATCAGGTATATTTTGTACTGTCTCACCTTTATTTCTAAATTATGTAGTGTGATATGCATTTATCATAATACCTTTTAATGAGGTATAAGTTGTTAAGTAAAATAAAAAATCAACTACTTTCTATTTCTAGGCTCTGAACTAACACATTACAACACTAACACCCACGACACAAGGATCATACTTCATAGGTGTGGCCCCTAGTGTGGGATGACGACAGCCAAAAAAAAACTAGCATAAGTTCAGTTAAAGATATTACGAATTATGTAAACTGTCATTGTTATAATTATATATTTGAACCATTTACTTGTCATGTATTTTTAAAAAAAATCGTATTTCTAGAAAATAGCAGATGTTCCAAGCACAAATTTCCCGTTATCAGAGAGTAATAATAATAATACTTTTTCTTTGTGTTATTATGTCACAATTTTAGTGGGTAGCGCAGAATCATAGGACTTCACCACTTTAATTTACAATATCTTGTATTATTTTATTGCCTAAGATTCTGCCACTGGTCGCTGCTTCACATTAAAGCAGCTACTCATTTTTCCTCACGAGGTATGAGTGGACCCCGAACATTCAAGTACAGAGCAGAAAAAATCCTCCCCCGCTGGGAATCGAACCCAGGTGGCACCATGTGTGCAATGCCTAGCGCGCTAACTCACTCTGCCACAGTGACTACTCCGTTACCATGGAGACGGGATTACCTGGACGTGCAGGATTCCCGTTACCATGGAGACGGGATTACCTGGACGTGCAGGGACTCGAGTGCTATGAGTCTCTCCAGGGTGCGCGGGACTAGCGCCGTGTCCACACGCTGTGTCAGCTCGTACAGGTCATTGACCCTCTGGTCCCTCTCCCCCTCCTTCCCCTCGCCCCCGCCCGCCTTCTCCAACAGGCGCTCTAGCTTGTTGGTCAGGTGAGTGATGCGCGCGTCGTATGCGTCACAATGCGCCGCGTCTATGAGGTTGATCTGCGCGCGCAGCCAGTCCGTGGTCTCGATCAGACTGTTCTGGCCCCCTCCAAACAGCTTGCACTGAAATGAAATAGATAACTTCTATAGCCACTGATTTTACTTAAAAATGGTTTTTTTAATAATTATTCCTCCTACGTCATTTATAGAAAAGGCATTACTAGTAGTAGTATGATTTTATTTGTGGTGAAGCACAAGGCCTCTTCACAATTTTTGTGGGTAGCGCAGCATTACTAAGAGCCTCCTGTACTTTTCGAATTCTATTACATTAATTTCTTTTTACTCTGGTAATGCCGCCACTGGTCGTTACTCATACAAGTAACTACTCATTTCTCCTCACGAGGTATGAGTGGACCCCGAACATCCAAGTACAGAGCAGAAAAATTCCTACCCCGCTCGGAATCGAACCCAGGTCACCATGCGTGCAATGCCTAGCGCGCTAACTCACTCTGCCACGGTGACTACTTAGAAAAGGCATTATTATCCAGTAGTACTTCTCGTTACGAAGGCATTGAATGACAAGAGTATAGTTTCATCTAGCACATTTTCAGTCTGAGTACCTAGAGGCAGCCACATACATATCTGTTATAGTAACCTAATTGAACACTTTTTTTTCAAAAAGAATTTACCAAAAATATCATGATGGGTTAGGGTTGAAGCCATTTTATAAACAAAACCTTCAGTCTCAAGAAAACTGAAGGGGTTTAACAATTTAGCTAACTGAAATAATGTGATGAACAATATATAATGTCACACAGTTTTACAGTAGCGATGTGAGCTACGCCAAATTGTTCTGATGGTCTCAAGCAGGGTCAATGAGTAACCACACTACTGGAATCTCACCACACTACTGGAGTGTTCTCCCAGCATGTTTTCCAGCTTAATAATTCTCTGCTCCAGGCTTGTGATTTTAGCCGCAGTGTTCAGCTGGGATTGTTGAGATTGAAGTCCCAACTGATAGCGTACAAGCTGTCCAGAACTTGACTGATCCTTATTGCCAGGTGTCTTGGAGCTTGACAAGGCAAATGAGTCTAACCTCATCATCAGAGTTCTGAGAAGAAGAATAATTTGTTCAATCATTTAAAGAATTAGTTTGAAAAAAAAAAATACCAAACGAAAATAAAAAACAAATTGCGTTTTTCCTTTTTCTTCTGTTTTAATCTGCCTCACACTGAGGTGCTTTATGCATATTTGATGTGCTAGAGATGCAAAAGCGTAGCAGGTAGCACAAATTTCAATCTGATGTGTTTGAAATTTTATTTGGGTGGTACGGGTCTACTCATACCTTGTGAGGGAAAATGAAAAGTATTTTGTAAGTGTAATGACTAGTGGTGGCTTTCAAAGCAAAAAAAAAAAAATATGTTACCTAGGTCTAAAGGATGTTTAAGAGTCTCATAATTCCTATCCACTAAGAAACTGTATCAAAGTAAATAATAATAAATTGGTAATGGAAGTACTGACATTTGATAAAATTATTTTTGGTGAAAATCATTATTTAGGTATATTACTATTACATTATTCAGGTGGATCTTTTCTTTAAAAAAAAACACTGCCAATTATGGACACAATACTTCCTCGTGATTGCTTCACATTGTAAACACGTGCCAATTTTGAGATTTTATAGAAAATTACTTGTATCTCCAAAACGACTCAACCGATTTTCTTCAAATTTGTTTAATATGGTAGAATATCGTTTTTTCTACAATCTAAATACCACAAAAAATTCTGTATCGGCAAGTCGTGGTCCTTATTTTTTTACTTTTTTGTCCAAAATTTCGGATTTTCTTAAATATCAGAGTCAAATTATAATTAATTTAAAAATAAATATAAATAACCTCTGTAAAACAATAATATGCATATTCTTACAAAATTTCATTGAAATCGGGTGTACCGTTCACGAGATATAAGCGTTTAAGTAAAAAGTTAGTGGTCAGGCGCATGGTCTCTTTCACCCAGAACCGCTGGTATGGATTCGATGAATTTAAAATGGGACCATCTACAGAATGTCTCCTAGATGTGTGCAAAATTTCATCAAAATCGGTCGAGTAGTTTCCGAGATTTGCGCGTTACAAGGAATCGTTTTAACAGACCGACAGACGGACACAAAACCAAATTTACTCAGTAGGTTATGAAACGTCCAGAAATATGAAAAAAATTGAAATCGGAGCAAAAAAATATTTTTTTTTACAAAAACGAACACAATACTTCCGATTTCTAATATTAGAAATTTCTCGGAAGTAAAATCAGAATTGATCATAATATTAGAATACAATTGGCAAGTAACATTTTTACAAGAAGCAATCTTACTTCAGAGCTGCGCCCTCTACATCTGATAGAGATTCAAGAAGATCAGGCCCAAGTATTTTGTCCAACTTGATGGCAGATACTTGACTGATTAGCTGCTCTATTTGTTGAACAGATAGATTAGTAGACTGGTCACCATTGCCCTCTGGTTCCTGAAAACATAAATAATACCTATGAAAATGAATCATCTAGTTCTAAATAAAAGGTGAAGAAATCATTGTCAAAATTTACAACAAGGTTTCAAGGCCCAAAACAAAAACAAAATTCCAGGATGTTAGTTAACAAAACATAGAAAGAAATGATATATCATCAAGATGAACATGTAAAAAGTGAACACAATTTTTTTCTCTTGTTGTGAATTAGAGAAGGGAACACCAATCCCAAATAAAATTAGGAAAAGGTGAGTGAAAGAAGAAGTTCAATCAAAATTTCAGTTATGAGAAGTACAACAAATACACATGTATCTGGCTGACTGAAAGTGAAGTGCTATGAGAGTATCATTAAATATGTTCTGATGTAGTATTTTGGTTCTTTGCCTAAAAACTGTATAATTAAACACATTTCTTGAGATAATGTTTCAAATATCAAAAGTTAAGTATTCATCCACACTACATAATGTGGATTTTCCTTAGCTTGTGATTATTTGTTTTTATATGGTCACTATGGCTTCTCTTGTGGGACTCCATACAGTTTATAATAGTAATATCTATTCTAGTTTCAGTGAAACAAAATAAAAATGAAATTGTGAATCCATTTGTTTTTTCTTTATTTCTTTCAAAAACACCACGCAAATGAACTTACCTTGATCTGGGAAACTTCATCCATCAACTCTTTGAGCTCACATTGAAGCCGGTGATACTTCTGTAATGGAGTTTCTTTTTCCCCTTGTGCCACAAGCTCCCAATCTTTAGACAACACATCGTAGCCATGTTTGTGCAACTTATTGAGGCTATCTGAGAAATCAGCTCTATTTACACTGATTGTTTTGTCTTTGAATTTCAATGTAGCTTGCTTAGCATCTATATGGAGCTGTTCAATGTGTTCAGAAGTCTGAAAAACAAAAGAGAAGGGAAGATTTCTAGGGTCTTCAGGATCAAAAGTCAATCCTAGTTTTTGTGAATTTTAAGCTGAATAAAGAACTCATTAGGTAGTCATGCTGATATACATTTAAAAATAGTGGTGTGACTCAACTTTCAAATAAAGTTGGCTGGAGACCATCACTCACACCTCCAGCTGTAGCCAAGCTGGCTACAACAACAACAACATAAATATCTCAGGATTTTGTAAACAGTTATTTGGAGTATAAAATGTAATACTTACATCACTCTTGTCTTCCTGAGTTTGCTTGCCTTGGTCAGCTTCAGGTAGATCATCTGTTTCATAAACATCTGGTTGGTCATATGCCTGAAAAAGAATTGATAGAAATCACTTACATGGTATAAACAGAACACTCTGACCAGATACAAAAATAAAAAAATGAGGTTTAGAATTTTGATTCACTATAATTCTTGATAACTAATGTTTATATATTAATTAATGCCAAGGAAATATGATACTAAAAGTTACTCAGTTGTTCTGCTAGACAGAATAAACTCATCAGAAGAAGAATAAAACTGGTGCTCATAATATTATCTCAATAAAATTAATTAGGAATTGGATTTTGAGTCTTTTTGGGAATAATTAAGAATGGGACACCTATTTATGTGGGAGACATCTATATGTACTGGCTACAGAGTAACATAGATATTGACATTGGAAGATTAATATCTTAAAACTCAAAATAAATGCAAACTAGACAATTTTTAGATATTATTTTAACACTCTAGCCACCATGTGTATCTTAACACGTTCGTTACCAAACGGCCATATGTGGATGTTTTTGTGTTTTTCTTTGGGACCGAAACACACATGTGACCGTTATCAAAATTTTAACGCGGGACCGCACATCCATATATGGCCTTTTTGAGGTAGGTTCTTAGTATTAGAACAGAGATAGGATCGATTCTTGTACAAATATGATGCCAAGTATGCAAAAAAAAATCATTTTGGTACCCAGGATGCAACAGTGACTTTACCGCCTGGTCCCTACGTAAAACTTGAAAAAATTGGCTTGGTAACAAACGTGTTAAACGATACACACCAAGTTGTCCCACCTGTCCCATGTGTATCACTAGCAATACACACTAAGTTGTCCCCTGCCTATGCTGTGTGTATCCCTGGCAATACACATGACACCCTTCTTTTTAGACAGCAGTGTATCTCTTATGCTTCACACTACATTCAAATGACTATTAGATCTGAATTCTTCTGGTGCTGAGTGTGGCCATAATTTACAAAAAAAAAAGGCTTGGCAACAAAAGTGTTAAACTTACACACCAAGACACCCTCCTCCCAGTTTACGTCTCACCTCTCCTGTCGCAGCCCATGAACTTTCTATCTTTTCTACAATTGAATTATTAACTTTTTTACCTCTTCTACAACTGTAGATAAGTTTCTTTTACAGACAATCAACAGTAAAATTTGGTTAAAAAAAACAACATTTAACATCTTCTAAATAAGCTGGCAACAGCTAGTGATCAGATGAAGTAAAACCATGGACAGATCTTTTCATAGGGATGCTTTTAGGCTCTAAATTGCTTAACACTTTCACCGCCAACTGTATTTTCGACTATTTTCATTCATAGGCCAGGCGTGATTTTGATGTGGTGATACTTCAAAGTATCACTAGCCTGGGGAAGAGATTTCATGTCTACGCCAAGTGATACTTTTAAGTATCACCTTCAATTCCTGACCGACATGTTCTTGGATGCTGCTAGGCCAGAGCAACACATTCCTCATGTTAAACATATAGAAAGTGTTACTCACAAGTATCACCAGCGTCTTATAGAAGACTCTGTGGGTGATACTTTGAAGTATCACCATGTTCATACTAGCGCATAATAGCGCAGAGCCGGGTGATACTTCCATGTGTCACCTGGCGCTGAAAGTGTTAAAGATGACATGAAGCTAATAAATATGATCTGGCAAGTTCCTAGAGAAACAACTTTTAACACCTTAGGAATTCTATTGGTGCATCCACAGGATGATCTGAATTTTAACCCAGATTGTTTTGGTTTTAATTTTTGTTTACAAAACCTTGGTGTGGAGTGCATAGTCACCAACAGCCTGATTAAGCACGGCCATTTGATTCTGTATAAAGCTGATTAATCTGTTTAATAGCTACTATTCACTTAGGCCTAAGAATTATGTTTTTTTTTTTATCTTGAAAGGAAAAGGAGTGGGTACTTACAATTCCTGATAAATTAGCATATTTTGGGTCAGCGGCCATTTCAGATATTAAGGTAAAAAAAAATTTAGGACAGTTAAAAATCAAAATACAATTTAAAGAGTAAAAATTTTCGACTCCTTCCCACCTATCGAAAAAATAAAATCACTAACTTATCAAAGTGACAAGTAAACAAGTTATGAATATTTACACTTTTGTTTTTCAAAATATCCCGCTTCTACTTCGTAAATCCTTTAACGAATACTCGTTGTGGTGCGGCGTCACACAACACAAGTTCGCACAGCATAATGGTCTTTCAGCATAAAATATCGATAATCGAATTCATATTTTAAAAATCGTGTTCGTACAACACAATCACATCCAACACAACGGTTACACAGCATAAGTTCGTACAGCACAATGAACGCACAGCATAACCGATTAATCGAAAAAAACTTCATTGTATAGACTATGGATGTAGGGGAAGTAGACATACGGGATTTTTCCCAAATCTCTAGTAAAATATCCCACGATATTTTTAAAAAATCCTTTAAAAGTAAATATCGCAAAACCTTAATAAGACCTGGAACATGTTTATTTTATTAATTATTTAACTAATTTTAAGGGTTTAAAATCGAGATGGATACATTTGTCACCGTGGCCGAATGGGTAACGCACTAGACTTGCACGCACGGTGACTTGAGTTCGATCACCGCAGGACAGGATTTTTTTCACTCGTACCTCGTAAGGCAAAATAAGTAGCTTCTTTACTGTGAGCAACGACCTTAAAGATATGGAACCCCAAAATTATAGATATTAAACCCCAGTTAAAATAAATAAAATTAATATTATTCATTTCTGTAGCGTGCGGCACTTATAAAGGGGTATTCACAAAACAGCTATTCAAATAAACCTCACACAGTCTGAGTGGGCGGGAATAATAATAATGTGTTTCTTTATGTTATTAAATCACAATTTTAGTGGGTAGCGCAGAATTATAGGACTTTTCCATATCTTTAATAACCCAATATCTTATTTTTGCCTATAATCCTGCCACTGGTCGCTGCTAACATTAAAGCAGCTAAAATCCTGCTCCGCTGGGGATTGAACCCAGATCACCGTGCGTGCAATGCCTAGCGCGCTAACTCACTCGGCCACGGTGACTACTGTGGGGCGGGAATAGTCAGCAACACGAGCATTTGAATTCGAATGATGACTTATCCAAGTCTTGGACTTTTTTTTAACTTCATTGCTTAATTTCAGGATCTTTTTTTTAAATTTGAGTTTAATATGGCTTTCAGCTGCATGGTCATATCACACGGGGGTTCACCCTCCATTCGCTTGAAACTCACAAACCAGCAATGCAAATTAACTTCACCCAGCTTCAGTGAGGTCGGGAATAGCCAATATCAGGAGGGTTCTAAATTGAATGGTCACTCACCCATGTCCTAACCTCGCTGTACGTTGCTTAACTTTAGAGACAAAACGAGTACTGGTTTATTCAACGTACCCTTGACGCTAGGGCTACAGGACTTAAGTCCGACCCTGAGAAAGAGAAAATTTGAGTTTTTAAATTTTATGTGTGTGCGAGAGAGAGAAAATTAAAAGAACGACCTGACAGAGAGTAAGTGAGCGAAAGAGAGAATGATAAGGAGAAAGAATGATTGAATAACCCATTAGAAATTCAGAGCATATTAAAGTGGTTTTGGTTTTGAATTGATTTCGTGGAATAATTTTTGAAAGACGGGTAAATTGGGTCTTTTCTTTCCTTTATTGGGTCTTTTCTTTACATCCTCTTCCTAAAAGAAGTCTACAAATATGCAAAAATTGTCCTTTCTGTAAGATAAGGGTAGTCACGGTTGTCCAGTGGGTTACCGCTCTTGGCTTGCGTGCACGGTGACCTGGGTTCGATCTCCAGCAGGGCTGGATTTTTTCGGGTCTGTACTTGCATGTCCGGGGTCCAATCATACCTCGTGAGGAAACATGAGTAGCTGCTTTAATATGAGCAGCGTAGAGAGGCGAAATTATAAGCAGAAATAAGATAAGGATTATACCGGATACGAAAAAGTCCTATAATTCTGCTCTTTTATTATACACATTTATTTAAATTATTATTATAAGATAAGGAAAGTAAAAAAATGACAGAGGTTACCTTCAAGCATTTTATAAATAGATATATGTATATACAGGGTGTCCCACCAAAGTTGGACACCTCAAATTACTCGGACCCTGAAAGAGTTTTTGTAAAATAAACTCGGTTTAAAAAAAAAAAAAAAAAAACCAAGTAAAATTATTTTACACCCTGTATGAAAATTTTTGCTGACAATTGAAAATGCGTGTTTTCATTACACAAACACTTTCTATTCTTGTTATCGAAAAAATTAAACGAAATCATTATTCGAGATTTAGAAAAAAAAAAAAAAAAAAAAAAAAAATAAACACTGCCAATCATGGACACAATACTTCCTCGTGATTGTTTCACATTGTATACACGACCACGTGCCAATTTTGAGATTTTCTACTAAATCACTTGTATCTCCAAACCGCTTAACCGATTTTCTTCAAATTTGTTTTAAATGGGACCATCTACAGAACGTCTCCTATATGTGTGCAAAATTTCATCAAAATCCGTTCAGTAGTTTCTGAGATTTGCGCGTTACAAGGAATATTTTTAACAGACCGACGGATCGACAGACGGACACAAAACCAAAGTTGCTCAGGAGGTTATGAAACGTCCAGAAATCGGAGCAAAAAATATTTTTTTTTTTTTTTTTTACAAAAACGAACACAATAATACTTCTCCGATTTCTAATATTAGAAATTTCTTGGAAGTAAAATGGTCAAAAAACCTACCCTGTATGTAATATTTTAGTTCAAAAAAGTACTCAGAAACCATTTAGAAGTTGAATTATCAAATAAAATTCAGGTCGATTCATTTAAAAATCGAAAGTTGACACCTCAATTTTTGACTTTCGAACCACCCTGTATAAAAAAAAAATTCATGACTGAAACCGCATAATTGAAACATGTACCCTTGAATTTTTTATTTTTCAAAAACTCTTTCATGGGCCGGGTAATTTGAGGTGTCCAACTTTGGTGGGACACTCTGTATATCTCGAGCTTTTTAGAACCCGTCCCTAATTTACAAGTAAGTAATGTCAACTCGAGTGACATTTGTCCGTATTTCGGGTGAGAGTCGCAGGTTCAGGCGTAAAATGTTTCTACAGCCGAAACGGTAACAGATGGGTGAGATGGGCAAAATCTGACTCTTGTCGACCCCCCTCCCCCTTAACCGATCACACTATTTCAAAAAGTCATCAAAGGCATAGCCGAAGTTATGGACTGCCGTCCAGACTTAAGGCTTTCTGGTGTGACGAATGGAGGTTAGGAGGTATAGTGATGGATAATTGAGATTCCCGCCTAGAGTCGTCTTTAGCTTGCCCAGTATCGAGGTATTCTACCAAGCAGGATAGATTTTTCCTGGTTGAGTTGAGGTCTGCCTCTACTAGGTAGGAGCCTGCGCTGCGGTCGAGTGTTCCTTCCTAGCCGGCCTAAAAACAATAGGTAAAATTCTAAGACCCCAATGAACATGTATACATACTAATAACAATTTTGAAGAATCCGGTCGGGTGCTATCGCTTAACAGACAGACAAACGAAAGCCAATCGTCCAGTACCCAAGTTAAAACAGAACCTCGTCTCTAGTGAGGTCGCTTATTCCTCATGAGGTATGAGTGGACCCCGGACATCCACGCAGAAAATTTCTGCGCTGCCGGGAATCGAACCCAGGTCACCCTGCTTGCTAGCCTACTCCACTCGGCCACAGTGACTACTTAATAAAGTAAGCACAGTGATTCCCATCCTATAATGCTGATGTGCTATAAAATTTCTGAAGATAAAAAAAGCCCTCAATATTAGTTGGGTTCAATATAAAATCTCTTTCTTTTTATAAACATCTTCAAAATTTTGTCTGCGGCTAAGTCCAATATCTTTGATCTTCATGCTAAGTGTGCCGCGATGCTAAAAATGTTAAGAACCACTGCTTGGCCATTTTATCTTTCCGGCTGCTCTGGTAACTGTAAAATTGACATTAACAGTGACAGACAAATGAAGTTGGGAACCAGGTTATTTTCTCCACCTATGAAACGTTGAATACAAAAATGCAACAGCTGTATTTTTACAAGCTATAAGTGGTGGCTATTTGTTTTGTCTGGGAAATAGAGAACATCAGAATTTCATTTTTTTTTTTTTTTTTCTTTTATTGTAATAATTAAGTTTACATTGTTTAGAAATGGGTTGACATGAAACATGGTTGCCTAGACAATCTTAATCAGCGTGTAAATAAATAAATGAATAATAATACAGGCAGGCAGGAGAAAAGCCGAAGGCAGCTGAAGAGCCAGATAGCCGGAGGCAACAGAAGAGACGGATGGCCTGAGGCAGCAGAAAAGCCAGATGTCCAGAGGCAGTGGGAGTCACTTAAAGATCTGCACGGCAAGTCTCTGAAAGCAAAAAGATAGATAATTAATATTATTAAACACTTTATTGGATATACATAGACATAATTAGGTATGTACAGTACAAATAATTATTATAAGAATCAAATAATGGAAACAATAATGGAAAGGAAAAAAATAATGTAGGTATATAATAGAGTGGGTCAATAAATCATTTTATTTTATTTAATTAACGCTATACCCCGGAAAAGTAGTGGCTTATCGAGATCAGACTTTTGAGCAAAAAAACTTTTTGGACCACGTCTTCCGGTCGCGCAAAGGCTTTCAAAATGACGAAAATCCAAAAAAAAAAGAAAATTTAAAAAAATGTAAAAAAAATTATAATCGATTCTTTGGTTTGCTATAGCATATACTAGTTATAAAAAGACCAGACTAGTATAAAGAGTTTAAAAAAGAAACACCAATGAAACCGCCTTTACCGGTCACCTTTCGAACCCGCGACCTCTGGATTACCAGTAGACGTCTTGACTACTGAGATACGGGTAGGGTCTGGATGGAATTCGTCGTATACTCGTACCTATAACTTTTCTTCGTGAGTTCTGTGTCAATTTTTAAGCTGGTCTGAATGATATACATAAAGTAAGTAGGTACATAGATTTAGAGGATAACTATTCAAGGCCTTTGCACAACCGGAAGGGTTGGTCCGATTATATTTTTTTTTGGTCTCTGCGGATTCTTTGGACCTTCATGCAAGTAATAATTTCTATGGGGAGTCAGATTAAAAAAAAATTACCTATATTTTTCAATTCCTTGAAAAAGGGCAAATTATAGTGAATTTTCGTGAAATTCACAAATTTCAAGGCCTTTGCGCGACTGGTAAAGGTGTTTTCATTGGTGTTTTTTTGAACTCTTTATACTAGTCTTTTTATAACTAGTATATTCTATAGCAAACCAAAAAAATTGATTACCTATCAATTTTTTTACATTTTTTTTTTTTTAATTTCTTATTATTATTTTTTTTTTTTTGGATTTTCGCCATTTTGAAAGAAAGCCTTTGCGCGACCGGAAGACGTGGTCCAAAATTTTTTTAGCTCACAAGTCTTACCTTGAACAGCCACAACTTTTCCGAGGTATAGCGTTAATTAAATAAAATAAAATGATTTTTTGATCCACTCTAATATACAATAAAAAGGGAAAAGAACAGAAAAAAATATATAAACATGTGTCCTAACTAAAGGGAGGGGTTATTGCCTATGCCAATCTCTTCCACCCTACCCTTGGAGTTCCCTATCTAGATATTTCAATAATAATACAAAAAATCTGGTGTAAACATCACACGACTTTCCTTATCTCCCAAAAAAGAGTCGAATTCCGCCACTGGTGACTGAACGGTAACAGATAACTAAAAATCAATGCCAAATTCGTGATCAGCACTTCAAAATCATTTAATTTGATATGTCACAACCCCCATCTAGGATGAATAATAAAAAAGTTAGTCCAATCGGGTCCCCCTACAATACCGGTAAATTGGGGCCGGTTTCCAAAAAGTTAAAGATATCAAAAAAATGATCAGAGTGAACCCTTTTTATTTTTTTAATTTGAGAAAATGTTGTTCTCTAACTTTTTTTGTATCTTTAACCAATTCAAAGAAGCGGTGCTTGCGGCCAATATTTGCGGCCCTGCTTTCAACCAAAAGTTTCATGGTTCGTCTGGTGTATAAAATTAATTACCATACCAAATTTCAAGTCTCTAGCTCTTACCGTTCTTGAGATATCCTGTTCACACACACACAGACACACACACAGACAGACGCACGGACCAATGGCTGAAAACCACTTTTTTGGTATCCTGAGGCTATGATTTGTCCAGAAATGTGAAAAGCTGGGTAGGTCAAATTTTAGACGAATACAATACTTTCCTTATTATAGGATAAGGAAAGTAAAAAGAAGCTAAATAAATAAAAATACATAGAAACAACATGTTAAAAAAAAGATTAAAATTAATTTATATTTTCCAAGAAATGTTTCTATGAGAAACTTGATTCTCCATAGTTCATCAGGCAATTGATTCCATGATCTTATAGCATTAACAGTAAAACTATTCCCCATATGGTTTGTACAGTAGAACCTTGATTATCCCGTCCTCAACCATGCGGATACTTGATTATCCAGATTAAAAAAAAACACGCTGTTATTGAATAGGTGCATAGCAACGCTGCTACTGATAATCAGAGCTCCAAGCATACATGCATGAAGACTTCTTCTTATGATTCCTTGGATCAGGCAGTTTTCAAGTGGTTTTTGCAAGCAAGATCTACCGGACAACCTATCAATGACCTGTTGATGTGTGAAAAGACATTGAAGACTAATAAGAAACTAGGAGGGGACAAAATTTCTTGTTATAATAAAATATATCAAAATACATCTGCTTTTACACAAAATCAAAATTCTTCTTTATTATTTGGTTTTTTAGGGTCCTCTCAATTATCCAGACTTTTATATAGGACCTCGACTATCCAGCATACGGGCATACCCCTAGTAGACATTAATCCTCAGATAAAGAAGGTTCTACTGTATTGTGAGGTGGAATAGAGAGATAAGTGAAGCGAGTATTATGACTGTGGAATGAAGAGTGTATGAAATGATGAGTGAAGATATGGAGGTGAAGCCTCATTCAAAATTCTCCACAGTAAGCCCAATCTCAGATGTTTTAATCTCTTATCAATTTGTAACCATTGAAGATTTTTTCATTTAGCTAAAACATGATCAAATGAGTGAAACACAACACAAGCATTCTGAAATGTTTGAAGTAAATTCCCTTTGATGTTTGACATAGCAGCTCCAGTATTCAATCAAAGGAAATATAAGAGAAGTACATAGGAGCTGTTTTGTCTTGCAGGGCTAACACCAAAGAAAAGATGAGGGTCAGATGACACAAATTTCATATAGTGATACAAGCACAAATAGCACAATGATATAGTAGTGGCAAAGAAAAGAACTGAAATTTTTTGGGATAAACAAGCTTTTAACTAGACAGGCTTGCTGTCTCACAATAGTGATGATCATAAAACCATTCATGCTTATTACATTACTTACTTTACTTTTCATGTCCGGAACAACATATCTTTCATATCTTAGACTGGCCAGGGTTAGATCTTGTTGGGTACAGGGTTCATCCAATTGATTACAGACAAGGAGATGTTCATTTGTCTGCACCTGTCCACAGTGGCAGTCAATATTCTTTTCATATCCATAGATTACAATAGATTCAATCAAAGGCTAGTGACACTCTAGTTTCCATAGTTCAACCTTGTGGACTTCAGTAATGTGAGTACACTAGTACAGCTGTCGATGCTTGTTGTCGTTCAAATAAAACTTTTCTTATTACATTAATATTATTTTTTTAAATAAATTTTCAATCCTTTGATTGTTAGTTCACTGTATTTTAATAATACACTCCTCTTAACTGCAAAAAAGATAACTAGAAAAGTAAAAAATAATAATTGAGTTAAGGTTATTCCATTATTCCACGGTGAAAAATTCCCTATTTCATAGATAAAATTTCTCTATTCTCTTCTGAAGGGAAACTTTTGAGCTCTGGGTGGGGAAATGGAAAGAGTTTCATGGATTTTAACCATTTCAAACGTTCGTACAACACAATTTCGCAGGACATAATGTTCTTTCAACACAAATTCACTCAGCATAACGGTCGCACAACATAATCGATTTCGATTATTATGCTGTATGAACTTGTGTTGAACGAACGCACACCCTCGTTGTGAAGAAGCCATAATGAGTACCCGTTATAGAGATGACATCATAACGATTAGAGTGTTTTCGCAACATTTCAGAACGGAAGGTGAAGTATTAGACTGCTAGAATCTAGAATACCGAACTTGCATAGTTTTTTTTCTTATCCGTACCCTAAAAAAATTGAAATGAAAATTGAAATTGTATGGACTATGGAATGGTAAAATGGAAATTTGTTGAGGAAACGCGTTTTGGTTATTTTTCGTAAGTAGATAATTATGTTTGGTGGCTTAAACCCTCTATTCTTGGAAGACACCTGTCAAGTAGCGCACTCTACCGATGTTTCTATCAGACTTCTTATCATCAAAATTCGAATTTTTGTTTATGTTTATTTTTTAAACTTTTGATAACTGAAACGTTTGAAAGCTAAGAAATGTTGATAGTTTGATAGAAGTGATAGGTAAATAATTCAAATAAATAGCTGTATAGTTTTAACTTTCTTATTGTGTAATTCCAATGTGTAATAACACTAATAACTTTCTTATAGGTACTCCTCAAACCCATAACAAAAGATGTAATTTCCTTCTACGTCCAAATAATCTATCCTCCGAGTCTCGTTGGTACCTCGGTACAGTGGAAAGTGGAAAGGTTTTCCAAAACTCGATGCTCTGGCCTAACCGGGTACCCAAGTTTATAGTGAAACTCCTAGTGCTACCAAGAAGATAAAATGAAAACTTAAATCTCGCTGTCTCATAATATTTAGTTTAAAATCATGAATATTGTAATTGTTAACAAATCCAACTATAGTGTTGCAACTTGGACATAATGAACAGTGATTGAGTAATGAAATGAGTGAACTGACGGGTTGGAAGTTTGGCTTGAAGACTTCAAGAACCATGTTTTAGGGCGCTCGCTTGACCCAACAAACTTGAAAAATTTCATCGTAAGTGTCTAATTTTATTCCTAGAGTTGCATGTTTTACTCTTCTAGGGCTGTCTACTAACTATAATTAGTACCTATACCCACTCTAGTATTTGAAAAGGTGTTTTTCTACAATGTCAGAATTGATTAAAACTGGGTACTTCATGATCTTTCTAAACCGTATTAAACTGTAGGTAGATACCTCAATTCGCAAATAGAAATAATCATCTGATATCTACTGAATCTAGGTGGTCAATGCATGTCTTGTGTACTGTCATAGTTTTTACCAAAGTGCAATATTGATAGTGGACAGATAGGCTTCACAAATAACTTTATTTTTACACTATCAAATGACAAATTATAATTACCAATATTGAGTTCAAGAGTAATTCAGATCGTTAGGTAGTGATTATACAATCTATATTAAATTATTTAAATAAATAAAGACCTCTGACTGTCAGTTATCAGCCCAGCCAGCCATTGTACAAAGGGTTAGATTTTAGATAGCGCCCAACTCTTAACATAGGCTTGAGGATTCTCGAGTTTTAGGCAGACAAGAGAGCGATCTGGAAAACCTTCTCCTTTTAGACAAATTTGACGTGCCATTATTAGCGATAGTAGAACTGACATGTTCTGAGGATGTTTCTTCCAGTCTGCAGGGGGAAGTGTCTGAGATAGGGAGAGAGTTCGAAAATGGAAACGTTTTCAATACGACTCTGCACTATGCACTCGTTTATGTAATAAAACCATGCAATTGAAAGCAACGTTAAATCCAAATTAAAAAAAAAAAAAAAAAAAAATACACTGCCAATTATGGACACAATACTTCTTAATGATTGGTTCACAATTTCACTTATACACTTGGCAATTTTGAGATTTTGTACTAAATTACTTTTATATCTAAAGCTTTTTAACTGATTCTCTTCAAAGAAAATTATATGGTAAAATATCATTTTTAATCCATTCTAGATTTCATAAAAAATTCTGTATCGGTAAGTTGAAAGCCTTGTTTTGAACTTTTTCGTCCAAAATTTCGGATTTTTTTTTTATCAGAGCTTAATAATATTTTACTATAAAAATCAAAATCGGGTGTGTGCTTCACGAGATATAAGCGTATAAATAAGAAGTTATAAGATCAAGCGCATGGTCTCTATATCCAAGAACCGTTTGTGCGAGGTTGATGAATTTGAAATGGGTTAACCATACAGAATGTTGGATAAATCGGGTTCAAAAGAAATCAAATTACAGACGATTTAGTGTTTCGTTTCAGATAGAAATTTGATCAATATAAAAGCTCAATTTTAAGAAAGTTGTTATTTTTGTCACAATTAAATCATCTAGAAACTACCACATAACTATGAGCAACTATGATAAAATAATACCTGCATAATGCATTATTGTTGTGAACGAACGGTTGTGGAGGAGATAGTGAACTGACCTACTCTAGGTTGGTAGGGCACAAACATTGTGAAGTATCATCGCATAATTAACGAAGCGACCTCACTAAGTGAGATTCTGTTTTAACTTGCAAACTGGACGATTTGGCTTTGGTTTGTCTGTCTCTTCCGCGATACCTCTCGAACGGATTCTTAAAAATTCATGAAATTTTGTATACATGTTCTTTGAGGTTCTAGAATTTTACCTATAAATGGGGCCACATGGGGCCAAATGAGGGCCGCTTTGATGAAAATTGAAAACGATTTTTCTATTTTAATAAATAAAGCAAGGCTCTTGAGTCGTTAAGAAAATACCTATATTTAGTTCAGTAGTGAAATTTTGTGATTGTGAAAGCTGAGGGTGCCGCCCTGTGGTAAAAAATCGAAAAAGGAACAAAAAAAGGACCGGTTGATATTTGGCTAAGTTTTAGCAAAATAAAAAGAGAACTTGAGCCTACCTATACCTACTTACCAACCCAGGCTTGGAAAAAAATGTCCATTGCATCCTGGAAACCCCTGAGTACAGTCTCCATTGATTTTTGGTAAAAGTTCTGGCTCAAAAAATATGGAAGACTCCATTTCTGCTAATATAAACACTAGTCCAGAAAATGTGGGTATCTAAGCTATTATACGATTATTTAAATGATATAAATATGAAATATTTCAGTTCACATATTTGGTGGAGTTATTTGAGGTGAGCGCGCACAGGACAAGGCGGAATAGATGTAAAGGACGAAGAATATAGAGGTTTTAAAAACTAAAGCTATTAGTAAAGTCAGTATGTGGTCTAAGCGAAGGGTCATCACCTCTGAAACACCACCTGTCTGAGTTCATCAGGCCCGGGTTCAAACCCCGCTGTTGTTTATCAATATTTGAAAATTTGAATCCCGTATTGTTGCATGAATTGCAACATAGTGAACAGCTTATGCAGATAATTTTTTTATAAATTAAACAAGATTCATCAAATTGATCTATATTTTTACAATAGTATTAGATAAAAATTACTTTAGAGCGCGTTTCAAACGCGCAATAAATCCCTCTCATTCTTTTTAATTTCTCCCCTGTAATAAATAGGTATATGAAAGAAGGTAATTCTTCAATCTTCATCACAATGGAACAGTTTAAACACCTCTTTTGAATAACATTAACATTCAACATCCTATCATTGGGCTGGAGATTGGAGAATCTTAATCTAATATTTGAAATATTTTAGGTGAACTTTTGACAAGTTGCGGTTGTTCTGGTTTTATCTACCGGGCTAGGTTTAAAATAAAATGATTTATTAGTCACTTTTGGTAAATTAAATTATACCTAATAGTCTTTAATGTAGGTACCTACTGGTTTAGAAAGGTAGGACCTTTACCTCCTAATTTATAGTTAGTACAAACTCAAGACTAATCTCACCAATCGAAATTCTAGTACTACTATATCATCATGATTAAAACAGTGGTTGTTGAAACAAGTTCAACACATTTATTCATGATGTAGGTACATGGTACAATTGGTACATATAAAAATTAATTTTCTATCTTGAGATGAAAGTTTTTGGTAAAAATAACTGTGAACTGCACTGACACATTGCCTAACTAATTGAACTACAAGGAGCAGATTCCACCCTTTCACGGGCCCTAAATTTATGACCAAGCCTTTTGAAACACCTCAAATGTGATGATTTTAGATTGGTGCTTGTCTCACAAGGGAGTCAACTGTAGTTCCATCTCCTGGCATAGGAAGGTTTTTTTCAACCTTTAGCCTGATCCACAGCAAAGTGAGGTTAATAGTAACAGTCTCATGCAAAAATAATAAATATTATTTATGAACTCGCGCTAGTACTGAAACTGAAAGACCCAAGGGTCATAGAGTCTCTAATAGTACCTACCCCACGCCTCGTAGGCAAGACATCTTCAAAAGCATGTCAAGCAGTCCAATCAATCTTTCAAAGCAACTATTCTCCAATGATTCCCATCAAATATACATATACGTCAAGAAAAGATAGACAAGATCAACTTTTCTTGTTAGAAGAAATAGTTTTTCTTCAGTCATTTTGGTGTGAAATGTACAGTGGATTGAGTCTATATAGAAGTAATTCAAGTCAAGAAAATCTAGATGGGTATTAACTTGTTAAGAATAAATAAATTATAATAATACCTAATAATATTTATATACTCTCAATCTCAAAGTATTGGTACTAATAAAATACACTGCCACACATTGAAACATTACATCCTCGTGAATGCCATGGGTCAAATCGTATAAACATGGCGACAAAAGTTTTCATTATCGATGTAATCTGAGAGTTTTTACTGAATCATTTGTATCGCCAAAAGTTCTCAACCAATTCTCTTAAAAAAATATTTCTTAATAGAATGGCGTTTTTCCTACATTCTAAATTTTACTAAAAATTCTAAAGCTCCAAGAAAAAAATAAAAATAAAAACTTTATTTTTTCACTTTTTCCCCCAAATTTTTGATTCTTCTATCAAATCTCAAAAATAATTTTAAAAAACTCTATGTAAAATACTAATACGCAATAACATACAAAATTTCATCAAAATCGGGAGTACAACTAACGAGATACAAGGGTTTAAGTAAAAGTTAAAGGTTTGGTGCATGTTCTTCAATGGACCTCAATGATCCGCTAGCTCTAAGTTGATGTGAAATTAAAATCGGACTATTTACTTCTACATATTATAATACATATTCTACACATCTACAATACGTCTTCTACGTGTGTGTAAACATACGAGTATATGTACAAAATTTGTCTGTACAAAAGTTGAAATCCGTTCAAGTACATTAGTTTACGAAATTTGCACCAAGATGCAAATAAAAGACTGACCGACACACATACACTAAACCAATGTTGCTCACGAGGTGACGACATGTCCAGAAATTTGATTTTTTTTCTGTTGAAATGAGAGCAAAAGAAAATATATTTTTTTTTATATACAAAATCGAACACAATAATTCCAATATCTAATAGTATTAGATATTCTCAGAAGTAATTTATCAGAATAAAAGTCAAATAATATACCTACTAATATTTCAAAGGTGCGTGATTGCTATGTTTGCTATTTTCTGGCAACCTAAAAAATTTCGTGGGTTTGTTTAGATATTGAGAATTATTTTATGTATGTATATATCCCCCAAAAATACACTTCGTGTGCAAAAGACGCCAAGAAAATTAGAATCCTTCAAATATAATTAATTACCTTAAAATATTTCTAAAAAGGAACTGATATCAAATGAATGCCAAGTTCTCCTAAACTGGAAATCATTTGCCCAGAAAGAAGTCTCAAGCACAGAAATCAAACTGAGGATTGGACATGACATTTCCCATTAATCTACGATTTACCAACGCTAAAAGTTAACATTAAAAATCTTGGCAAGTTTCAAAAATTAAAAAAATGCTTTCAACTTGCCAAGATTTTTAATGTTAACTTTTAGCGTTGGTAAATCGTAGATTAATGGGAAACGTCATGTCCAATCCTCAGTTTGATTTCTGTGCTTGAGACTTCTTTCTGGGCAAATGATTTCCAGTTTAGGAGAACTTGGCATTCATTTGATATCAGTTCCTTTTTAGAAATATTTTAAGGTAATTAATTATATTTGAAGGATTCTAATTTTCTTGGCGTCTTTTGCACACGAAGTGTATTTTTGGGGGATATCAGATATTTTTGGTAGGTTACATTTTTTTGCAATTTTCTATAACTTCACACGAGCACCAAGGTAGAACTAACTATATCCTTGGAAATATTGGTGTCTTAAACTTTTCCTTTCTCATCATCTCTATTCTTCGGTACAATATATCTAAAATATTGCACCTTTAATTTTTTCCTTTAAGCTTATTACACCGGGTTTCTTCTTTCTAGTTGTTCCTTAGGATTTTTGGTCCATGGTTGGCCTATCCTGCCAGTGGGTTACGGAAATTGAGTGATAATTTTTCATCATGTATTAATGGGGAATCCGATAGTATGGATTTTCAGGACAATCGGTTCTTATTTATTTTTTTATTTTCAATTTCGGCAAAATATTACCAAAGTGGGAAAGTCGTTCGAAAACGCATTACAAAACAACTAATTAAAAAGAGAATAAACTGGTGTGATACCACCACACTTTTCTTATCAGTTGAAAAGAAGTCAGCTTCTGCCACTAAAAGATTCGTGTGGTATATTATAAAATCAACTTCCATACCAAATTTTAAGTCTCTAGGTTGTACCGTTCTCGAGATATCTCGTTCACAGACAGGCGGACGCACGGACCAATGGACGAAAACAATTTTTATGGTATCCTGAGGCTATGATTCGTCCAGAAATGTGAAATACAGGGTAGACCAAATTTTCGACAATAAGGAATGTATATTATAGGATAAGGAAAGTAAAAAATTGCATGAATTCGGAAATCAAATACTTTTAAAAATTATGTACAGTGTACAGCTGTACACGCATGAAGCAAATTCTTTAAAATAGAAAGAGTAGGTACACTCTCTTATGATTTATCAATATTGTTTTGAATATCACACGTTCACCCTAAATAACTCAACTATAGTATATCCCTTTCATTATGATAGCTATGACTTATTAAAATCGTAGGCGGGGTTGCCAAAACTGCAAAGACTACAGAAGTAAAGAATCTTAAGTGCAGGAAGGTGCATTGCACAATACTTCCTTGTACATTTTCTTTCAACCTTAAGGTTGATACAATATATATGTATCTACATATTATGTAGATTCAAACATTCAAAATCATAAATTTCTGATCGATAACCAAGTACCTAGGTAATAATATTATGTGATGCAGTACATATAGGTATGATGATTTTTATTGTGATTTTTATTATTAAAATACTAAATAATACCAGCATGATTTTGCGTGTATTTCCCCAACCATTGATTTTCACCGAAGTGATTCATTTGTATTTTTCCTAATAGGTTTGACTACTATTTTTTCATTTACCTATAAATCAATAATAAAACCAAACTACATTTTTTTTTTAATAAAGATAATACGTACAAAAATGATTTACCTACTCCATAAGAGGGATAAAGCTATTAGCCCAATCCTCATATCAAATACAAGTGAGAACTGACTGATCTACTGATCATAACCAGATTAATTATTTAGGTAGTAGGTAGCTACATGTTTATAAAACAATCTAAATATAAACAATAGAAAAATGAAGAAGTAAATATTATATTTACTATGTAATCCATGCACTGTGAACCAAGTCAAACATTTGCAAAAACTTTTAAATATTACCTGCACCAAACGTACCCTTCCGACCTTTGTATAGTAGAGCTCCTTTTAATCGCAACGAGTGAGAGAGTGTACTGAAAATAGATATTTTTAGGACTGCAATATTGTAAGATATTCTGGAATCTGATTGGTTCTCGTATTTTGTCGTGATGATTCTCAACTATCATAATGAAATGGATATATTATAGTTTCATCGGTCAATGAAACAACAAAAGAAAACCAGTTCTCTTTTGGTTTTTTCGCAAAAAAGTAGGTACTACACAGATACCGATTGGAATAATCTTTTATGATTTGTTTATCCTTCTCTTGTGTTTAGTTATGTAAAGTCAAGCATTTTTATGGATCGGTAATTCTCAGAAATCAAATGCGTAACAACGAAATTTCGTGAAATTGTTTTTACATTAACTATTCCCGTTATGTATGTGTGTTATGTATGCATGCTTAGATTGCTTAGGGAGGATCTCAATTCTCCGAGGATCTGAATTTTCCGTATGGTTGATGCGATATTGTCCAACAAAACTCAAATCGCCGAATCTCGGCTTGCAGGCCTACATATTTTCAAAATACTAAAACTTAAGATGACCTTAACAAGTAAATAGTCGTTTGTGTGTGTTTTTTTTTTATAGCCTCGTACATCGTACATTATTTTAATTTAGTACTCTATACCTAATTGTTTTAGTTTTTTATACATTACAAATTATATTATGTACATTAAGTAGTCACCGTGGCAGAGTGAGTTAGCGCGCTAGGCATTGCACACATGGTGACCTGGGTTCGATTCCCAGCGGGGCAGGAATTTTTCTGCTCTGTACTTGGATGTTTGGGGTCCACTCATACCTCGTGAGGAAAAATGTGTAGTTACTTGTATGAGTAACGACCAGTGGCGGCATTACCAGAGTAAAAAGAAATTAATGTAATAGAATAATTCGAAATGTGAAGGAGGCTCTTAGTAATGCAGCGCTACCCACAAAAAATTGTGAAGAGGCCTTGGGCTTCACCACAAATAAAATCATACATAATTATTATGTGCATTAGTTCAAGTAGGTATTTTCAATATGATATTGTTAAAGATATTAGATATTTTATTGAATAATCTCACTCATATCTTTAAAAAAAGCTAGACGAAGAAAAATACATTCATCTATAAGACCAAATAACCTAAAAAAGATCGAAGAAAGAAAGGCAGCAAACACAGCCATTACGTATATTTCATTTGAGGAATCCCTGAGCTCTGATACTCGGAGAACATAGGTACTCTAATCGAAATTATATTGTGCGCTACCAATGACTTAAGGAGCTTATAACTCAAAAACCGTACATTTTTTGAAGACGGCTATTCTGACGAGGAATCATCTGACAAGACTCAGGAATATGTTCTGAAAGTTTCAGCTCGATAGAATAAAGCCTTAATAGCGATACATGTGATTACGTGAAGAAAAGTCGGTGAACGTCAAAAATCAACAAAAAATGTTATAACTCATAAATGGTTATAGTTATAAAAAAATTACACAGAATAAAAAAAGCTGTAAATTGGTCAAATAATAAACATATAAAGTTTCAGCTTTCTATTATCAGCCGCATTTGAGATACAGGCAATACCGCCAAAGCGCCGCCGAGTGACCGCGGAAGTTTTTTTTTTGTTAAAACCTCGAGCTGCAAGCATTAAGAACCCATAACCAAAATGTCATAATTTTAACTTGAACCATATGCCCGTGGTAAGTCGAATGCGGAAAAAGAAAAAAAAAAAAAAAAGTATGAATCTTTTACTAATTTTGGGGGTGCTCGTAAAAGCGGTTAGGGGTGTCAGAAAAAGGTCAAATAAAAAGTAGTCATCTTCTATTCGACGAGGAAAACACGAATATGAAGAAAAAAGATTAAGAAGTTTTATTTAAGAAGGTCAAAATTACAAAAGAAAATACATACGAACTCGGTTTAGCGTAAGTATAGCACGCTCGTTTTGTTTATCTTGGCGTTGCAAAACTAGCGTTTTGCTTGATTCTATTCTATTACAGTATTACATACATACACGCTGAAAAAGGATTTTTTAAAAAGTTTGTATAAAAACCATTCGCATAAAAACTATAGTAATTTAGCATATTTTATGCTAAAAAAAATCAATTTTTTCGCGTTTATACATAATTTTAGCATAATTTACACAAAAAGAGCCGTTCGTATAAAAATGGCTTTAGCATAAAAGTTTTTTATACTAAAATTAGCTTAATTTTATACAACAGGTTTTAATGACGTCATCTCATGTATGCTAACAGTGCCACATGTATGCTAAGAGAAGCTTTTTATGCGGAACATGTATAGTGAAGTTCGTATAATTTCATGCTAACAAAATCTTAACATAAAATAACTGTTTTCTTAGGGTAGCATAAATACTTTAGCATAAATTATATGCTAAACTAGTCCAGCTCCCGCATGAATGAGTACCGGGTTCGAACCCTGACGGGGGCAATAATTTGCAACCGTGATGGTTTGGTTACTGTTTAAGTTACTGACGAGGGTTCTACATTTAGCTGGGGATACTACAATACGTATTATATTATAATGTGATATACCTTTACAAAAAATTAATCATATAGAAACCTTGATAATATTTTCAAATGTATTTCGCCCATGTTAAATAATCCTTAAACGTAATTCCCGGGAATATTATCTAATACCTATATTATTCTTAGATTTTGTGTTGTAATTACTCAAACAGATTCCGTGGGAAACAAATTAATATACCTTTAAACCTACCTGTTATACCTACCTGAGCGTTGCGTAGCTTATATAAATAAATGAAATAGTGCTATGGGCTAGACTCGAGAAATGGACTCTGAAATCTATTAATATTAGGTAATAATACACAATGGAAGGATTTTAGAGGCAAAGGTTAAAGGTATATTTAACGGTGATGAGGCTTTCGGAAATTTAAAGCATATATACCTATATTATGTTATGTATAACCACACCACTCATATTGACCAGCCGGCGACGTATCAATTGGGTCACTAATGGAGAGAGGTCATCCTCTGTTTTTGCATGGATCGCAGGTATACGAGTGAAAGAACCTTTTTTAATGACCAGGGTTGCCAGATTGGGGGATTTTTTCCCCAAAATGGGGAAAAAACACGCTCCTGGGGAAATTTTGGGGAAATTATTTTAGACTCCAACTTTGGGGAAATATTTGGGGAAATTTGGTAAGGTAAATATTTTTTTTTTTTTTTAATTTTCTGTATCATTAATTTTATTCATAATAATCTATTTCTCGAAGAAAAAAAAAATCGTGATCGTGATATAAGACATCATTAGATCCAACAAGTCAATCTATTGATGATGACGTCTGCACTCTGTTTTCTCAAATTTGAGGCATTATGTGTATGCACAACACCTCTATAGTGCAAAATTTCATACCTGTTAGTAATAATGATTTTTGTATTGTTATAAAATTAATAGGACCTAGTTTATGAGAAAGGTGCAAGATTTCATGCCTGTTACTAATAATAATTATTGTATTATTATAAAATTACTAGGACCTATAGTTTTATGAGAAAAGTGCAAAATTTCATGCCTGTTACTAATAATAATTATTGTAATGTTATAAAATTACTAGGACCTAGTTTTATGAGAAATATATCTCAACGCCATTTTTTGTACATTTTTTTCTTTGATATCATGTGATCTGTGGGTATGATTCCAAATAGAATATCAACTCTTTGACACAGATCTGATATCATGTGATCTTTGGGTATGAGTCCCAAATAGAATATCAAGTCTTTGACACAGATATCATGTGATCTGTGGGTATGAGTCCCAAATAGAATATCAAGTCTTTGACACAGATGTCAAGTGATCTGTGGGTATGAGTCCCAAATAGAATATCAAGTCTTTGACACAGATATCATGTGATCTGTGGGTATGAGTCCCAAATAGAATATCAAGTCTTTGACACAGATATCATGTGATCTGTGGGTATGAGTCCCAAAAAGAATATCAAGGCTTTCACCCGTATTTATCAATGATTTTAAGTCTGTCTTAAGACAGAAAAAAGTGCTTCAGATTCACTTGAAAACAAAATTGTCGCCCATATTTATGAATAAATTCAAATCCGACCTGAGACAATTTTTTTGCTTAAGAGAACCTACAAATTTAAGACTTTTGCAAGACAGGGTATCCGCTGTCTTGAATAACTGTAACTCAGTGAGTGAAGGCCAACTAATGACAATCGTGATTTTTTTAAATATTTCTTTTTTCTGCTACATTGTACTGAATTATTTTTTCTCGTTCACAAAAATAAATTTCTTCCCACTGCAGTGTTACAGAACTGCATGTTACTGTTTAATTTTACCTTGAGGTTGAGGTGCCTTTTTTTCTTCTAGGCTTCCTATACATAAAATATTCTATTGGTTTTGTCTTGTGGTTCATATAAATATGCTATTGCCTCAGATAAACCTACTTCACGTCTTTCAGTGAAACCCTGCTTGTCTCATGGATCCATATCATATGTGATGGAAATATTTGTTCTTTATAGCTAATGGTTCAAATTCTGGATTGGGATGACTTTTTGATTACGAATCTGGTTAATGTTGGTTAATGTTTTGAAACTTTTTTTTGCTGGTGTTTACTGATATGTGAGTATAAGGGTTAGACAAGTAGACACAAAGAACATGTCTAAGATATAAAGAACAAAAATAACACATTTTTGGGTTTGAATAACTGCAAATAAACGGTAGATTTTTTTTTGGGGAATTTTTCTGAAAATAGCATGTTTTTGGGGAAATTTTTTGTACATGGTGGGGAAATTACACAAAGTTCATCTGGCAACCCTGTTAATGACATTTGGAACATTTGAACTGAACTTCGAAACACCTATGTGGAGTATAAATAAATGTATGTGTGTGTGTGTTTGTGTGTACTGTGTGTGTGTGTACTGTGTGTGTGTGTGTTTGTTTGTGTGTACTGTGTGTGTGTGTGTACTGTGAGTGTGTGTGTATTGTGTGTGTGTGTGTACTGTGTGTGTGTGTGTATGTATGTGTGTGTGTGTACTGTGTGTGTGTACTGTGAGTGTGTGTATGTATGTGTGTATGTAGGGGTGTATGTATGTGTGTACTGTGTGTGTGTGTATGTATGTGTATGTGTGTACTGTGTGTGTGTGTTTGTTTGTGTGTACTGTGTGTGTGTGATGTGTATGTATGTGTGTGTGTGTGTGTGTGTTTGTGTGTACTGCGTGTGTGTATGTATGTGTGTGTACTGTGTGTGTGTAATGTGTGTGTGTATGTGTGTGTGTATGTGTTGTGTGTGTGTGTGTGTGTGTGTGTGTGTGTGTGTGTGTTTACGATCCTGAACATAACAGTATCGATGCACACACATAACGTTATACAAATGAAATATTTGAAGACATAACTTCAAGCCAAATTGGTACACCGCTCGTGCTTAACATAATCTCGGTCGTATGAACCATGCATTTTTCGTACAAAAAGGCACTTTATACTTATTTCCGCATACTTTTTATGTCAACGCAAAATGTTTGCATAAAGTTATACATACAGGAAATTTGAAGACATAACTTCAAGCCAAATTGGTACACCGCTCGTGCTTAACATAATCTCGGTCGCATGAACCATGCATTTTTCGTACAAAAAGGCACATTATACTTATTTCCGCATACTTTTTATGTCAACGCAAAATGTTTGCATAAAGTTATACATACAGGAAATTTGAAGACATAACTTCAAGCCAAATTGGTACATCGTTCGTGCTTAACATAATCTCGGTCGCATAAACCATGCATTTTTCGTACAAAAAGGCACTTTACACCTATTTCCGCATACTTTTTATGTCAACGCAAAATGTTTGCATAAAGTTATACATACAGGAAATTTGAAGACATAACTTCAAGCCAAATTGGTACATGGCTCATGCTTAACATAAACTTGGTGGCATGAACCATGCATTTTTCGTACAAAAAGGCACTTTATACTTATTTCTGCATGCTTTTTATGTCAACGCAAAATGTTTGCATAGAGTTATACATACAGGATAATTGAAGACATAACTTCAAGCCAAATTCGTATACCTCACAGTCTTAGCATAACTGCTATGCTAAACTATTAGCATAAACCATACGTGTTTCGCATATAAAGTAATTGTATGCTACTTTACGCATGCATTTCATGCCAATGAGGGCTGTTCGTATAAAACTATACAAACATAAAAATAAGAGCTATAGATTCATGCTAATTTAACATGATTGACATTCTTCGTATAGACTTATGTAAAGTCTGCATAATTTTTAGCATAGAAATAGGGCGGTTTGTATGGTTTCATGCTAAGGTTTTATGTTTCCAATAAAGATAGTTGTGTTCGGTTCGATCATTTCTTTTTAAGTGTGACAAGGCAAGGTTGTATTAAATACGTTCGTAATGTCAGTGAGCGAATTTTTGGGAGATGATTTAGGTGAAAGAGAGGGACAGTCTACTAAAAAGTGTAAAATGAAATAGCCTAATGATAAAATTAAAACCTTGCTTGAGTTTACAGAAATTACACATTAATTTAAATTTTACCTACCTATTCTAAAAAAATGTACCCAGTTTCTTATTGTTCACAAAGTATCTTAGTTACCTAAAATATTTAGACTTCATGAGAATACGGGACCTAATCATAGAACAGTTTCCTTTTGAACAAGAAACCTCCACCATCTGGTTCAAATTGTACCGTTCCAATGACAGCGACAATGATCTGCCTGAAGCATTTTCTTCAAAGAAAGATAAGTCTTACCGGAGCTCCACGTCCGGCTTGCTGTATGAAATCTGGCGAACTCTCAGAAATAAAGGAAAGAAGGAAGGTGTCATCGAGTTCAAGAAGCGAAGGCCAAGTCAGAACCGGGAAAACCAAGAGCAGGAGGACTCGGAGTTGAACAAAAGCATTGCAACAGGCACATTCAATATCGTAGGTATGTATATACTTAAACTACAAATAGATAACTTATGACAGACCTCAGTAGCCTGATCAATAAGGCGACGGACTTGTAACCTGGAGGTCGGTGGTTCGAGTACCAGGTTAAGCATATATTTGGTAAAGCGAGTTTGGGTAGTTGTGATCAAAATAGTGATTAGTACAAATATCTTAAAAAAAGGTATAAATAAAATAATTTTGTAGCTCAGATGTGGGGCTACGTGACTTTTTTTATAACATGTGTTGTTTTGTTTTCAGAAAACACCGTAGTTCAAAACTATCTGCAATGGTTGGAGACTGCTACTCCAAGTGATTCCTTCGAGACTATCAAACTCCGTTGGGAGGATACATCAAGGGACAGACTCCAATGTTTGCAGGCGGGCAATGAAAAATTTCAATCAATCATCCAGTACTTCAACACATATCGTATTCTGCGGGATCCTGAAAGAGGACCTGTGTTGGTAAGTTATTTCTTTTTTGATTTTTGATATTATATGAAATTACATTTTTACAATAAGTCCTTAATATTAACTTGAATACTGAATAGATAATTATTATTTACTGACATACGAGTAACATGCCCTAAACAACCCACACTAAGAAAATCGGTGATTTTCTTGTTATGTGGTATAGTACTATTTTTCTCACTTTATTTTACTTTCAATTCTATTTCTCTCTCTCTCTCTCTCTTCCTTTCTTTCTCTCTTTCTTTCGTTTATTTTTCATTTTCTATTCATTTTTTATTTATTTCGATCTCACTTCCTTTTCTCATTCTTTATCTCTTTTTCTTTCTCTTGACTATCAATGATAGTTGATTATTTATCTCGTGTGTTCTTCTCTGTTCTAGATAAACATGGACTTTGACATATTGCATCCTGGAAGAACAACGTGTTTGATTGAAGGTCTTCTCCATCACAGGGACAAGATCATCACCCTAGCAAAAGCCGTGAAGGAGAGGGCCTCGGACTGCGCAGTGTCTGCTATTGCTGCCCTACCTCACATCAGTTCCCGCCACAAAAAAGGTGAAGTGTCACTCTTGGAAACCATCAAGGTCTGAAGTTTGCGAGGGATTCATAATGCATGTGTCCAGTCCTTCTAACATTGAAACCTGCAGGGTGAGTCGGATCGAAAAATTGACTAAAATGTACAGACCTAAAATGTATGTAGATGATTTTAAAAATCCAACCAATGTTTATTGTGTTGTGGATGACATTTTACAACCTCAAAATTCAATTGTAGCAGCTGTAGATCTTTGTTTCAAGATTTTCTTTGTAACACATTGTAATTACCCAGAAGAGAGTCAACATCTGTGGCTTACACTCCAGCTAGGTTTCTACGAAATATCCACCAAGTATGATAAGATTCATGCACCGACTACTAAACTTTTAGCTGACCTTGCATTAATGCCCAAAGCAAATAGAGCAGCCAGGGCATCTAGGTAGGTAATTTGTCTGCTAAAAAGTAGGGGAATGTCGGGGACTAAAGGAGGTTACGTTTAATTAAATTTCCGACCATCAAAGTCTCGGTTTTACAATCCTCTTTTTGAGCTGTTAAACTTGCTCTATTTTCTGCTCTCTTCCTCCAATATTTGAAAACATTTTCTTTTTGTCTTTTCCATTTTGCCCCACCTTCCCCTACATGTGTCAGCCCCCTATACAGAGAATTTTTTTATATACTTTTTTTAGTTTAGTTTACTTGTAGGTACAAATTTTGAGCTCCTTTATCGTATTTTTTGTTGTTTTATTCTATTTCAATTTGCTTACTATTATATATTTGTTTACTAATAGTCACCGTGGCAGAGTGAGTTAGTGCGCTAGGCATTGCACGCATGGTGACCTGGGTTCGATTCCCAGCGGGGCAGGAATTTTTCTGCTCTGTACTTGGATGTTCGGGGTCCACTCATACTTCGTGAGGAAAAATGAGTAGTTACTTGTATGAGTAACGACCAGTGGCGGCATTACCAGAGTAAAAAGAAATGAATGTAATAGAATAATTCGAAAAGTAAAGGAGGCTCTTAGTAATGCTGCGCTACACACAAAAGTTGTGAAGAGGCTTTGTGCTTCACCAAAAATAAAATCATACATATATTTGTTTACTATGCTCATTTGCGAGGACTGTCAAAAATTGTTCCAAACTATTTTTTTCATAATTATTGTAAGCAGGACTCATGTCCTGTACGTGCTAGAAATGGTAATTACCATTTGACAATTCCCATTTTACCGCTCCCCGATAATGTAACATATAAGTTGTATTTTTTCTTAAATGTATATATAGTGTAATATCTGCAAATAAAAAGTTATTGATGTGTAATTTCTGTAAATTTAAAAATTGTTAATGTGTAATTTCTGTAAACTTAAAAATTGTTGATGTGTAATTTCTGTAAATAAAGAGTGTAATGTGTTGTACATTATATTTACTTGAATTGAATTCTTCTTCATTTTCCACACATAGGGCAATACATATATCCTATGACTTTGTATGACTAGGAATATGCATGTAGATGACTTCCGTCCGAGTGCAAAATATTTATGCACTTAGTCGGAGGCTATCCTGCAAATTTCTGTACATTCAAATACATAGGTATATGTATAGCTGTATGCAAAAGTATGCATACAGCTATACGTATCATACGTATAGCTGTATGCATACTTTTGCATACTGCTATGAGAACGTTCGCATATTGAATATGCGAACGTTGGCATAGTGACTATGCCAACGTTGGCATAGTCACTATGCCAAGGGTCGCATAGTGACCATACCAACGTTCGCATATTGTTATGCCTACTTTGCATAATAGTTAGCATAACACTATGCCAACGTTAGCATGCGGTTTTTAACAGTATGCCTACTTCGCATAACAGTTAGCATAACAGTTAGCATAACACTATGCCAACGTTAGCATGCGGTTTTTAACAGTATGCCTACTTCGCATAACAGTTAGCATAACACTATGCCAACGTTAGCATGCGGTTTTTAACAGTATGCCTACTTCGCATAACAGTTAGCATAACACTATGCTTACTTCGTATACTGGTATGAAAATGACACAGCAAGTATGCATAATCTTTATGATAGGCGAATTACTTTATGCTAAGATACGTATAATGTTATGTTAAACAAATGAAATTCAGAGCATAGACTATGCAAGTTAAACATGTTATTATGCTATCAATGAATTGAATTGAATTGAACAATAGCATAACTTTATACATCCGTTGGCATAAAAGTAATGACGTCACAACTATGACGTCACGACTTTTGACAAATTTCGTTAGCATAAATTATGCTAACCACTTTATGCTAAAGTCGAAAATATCGCGTATGCTAACTTTGCAAGGGTCCCCCGTATGTTTAATTAATCACAATACTATGTTAAATTTCGCAGTTGGTTTTTCACCGTGTAGGTATATACCAATCGGAGGAAGGTTGTATATAAACTTGAAAATCATGTTATTGATGTAATTACCTATTGGATTTTTTTATTCAAAATTATGTGCAGAGCTAAACTGTTTAGCGTAGGCAAATATTCTTGAATTGAATCATGATTACAAATTACAAGTGCGAGCTTGAAAATAGTAATATACAATAAGTAAATTAGGTTAAGAAGTAGGCACCTAACTTAAAATCAATCTCAAAACTAAAGCTTGATATCTTTAGACTTGATATCCTTAGGTTTATATTAATGCATGCATAATGCATTTAATCAATATTTTAAAGATACACCTATGTACATATACAACTATATACTTATACATAAATAATTAACTTAATATTTTCTTTACACATCAGGCAAAGGTTGGTACATAAATTTCTGATTAGTCAAAATAATCATGTACTTGCCTAAAATAGTAGGTGGGTATAGTAGCTGCCCTGTTGTTACAAATTGCATTAATCCCTCGTTGCATTACACCCTTTATTGTTGGAATGAACCAATTTATTTATGCAGAATTTTTAAGTATTAATCTTTCATTCACAAGAAGTAGTCTATTAGGGGGCATTGCTTATAGGTATAGATTTAGGTATTAGATAGGTATATAACTATTAGAAATACAGTTTTTATCTTGAATAGCAGACATGTTGACCACAAGAAGGTTCGATGTAGAGCAATCAAAACACACAGGTTACCATTTATTGTAAACCATGCTATTCGAAGCCTGGGAAAATATTGAATTAAGAATCATATACTCTGTAAAGTTTGAGTCTAAACCTAATGTGTTCAGATTGGATTTAAATTGAAACGAGGTGAGGTGTGAAACTAATGCCCTCAGCCTCAGGTAAGTATGCAATATCTACTTATACTTATACTTACAAGTAGTTTTGAAGAACCCGGTCGAGAGTTATCGCGGAATAAACAGACAAACAGACAGACAAACGAAAGCCAAATAGTCCAGTATCCAAGTTAAAACAAAACCTTAGTCTATCCGCTGTCGTAGCCGTTTGTCCGTACTTCGTAATGTTGAAATAGTCTGAGGCATGGCCGTTCTAATGGATAGGGCGATGCCCTTTTGTACTTCTTATAGTATTTTCGAGTACCTAACATTATAAATTTAGACTGGGTTGATTCTTATACTTGTCGTTCTTTGAACAGTAAACCTCACAAAAATTCTATTATCGAATTAAAAATGTCATATCAAGCATGAAGACATCGAGACCTTGCATTCAATACCCCACTCGATGGGTTTCGATCATAAAATATCACCCGGCTCTTCATTTTTTGTCCTTTTTCGATTTTTTACCAAAGTGCGGCCCCCTTAGCTTTCAAGATCAGAAAATTTCACTACATATTTTTTTCAAATATATTTTTCTAATGCGTCTAAAAACCCCAATGAACATGTATACAAAATTTCATCAATTTTTGTCATATCTACCTACATACAGGGTTGTTTCCAGTGGTGACAAAAAATCAGGTGAGTTCTACATTTCTACACAAAAAGGCGCGTCATAAAGTCAACTATACGAAAATGTGATGTTTTTTTCGTCTAGTGACGTCTGTTTTCATGGTATCAAGTCGTGCGAATAGAATATGTATCTCAATGCTCGCGATACCTGGGTGCACATTTGAAGCTCACAGCTTTAAGAAAATGGGCAATCAAAGGTACTTATACTAAAACCATCAAAGGACTGCCATAAAAAACTATGCCAAATATCATAGATCGGAATAATGTAGATTCGGAGATAGAGAAAAATATAGGTAGGTAGATTGGTAGATTTCAGGTTGAGCTAACTAAGTTGATGAAAAATGTCATGAAAATTGGATCAGGATATAATTCATGAGATGTATATAAATATGTTGCAGATATGTGTTTTTTCCTTCTTCTTCTACCTCTCCCTCTATCTTTCTGAATAAAGAAATAGGTGGAGCGGAGTACTTGAGTTCCTACTAGACTCTGTGGCGGCACTTGTCGGTATCCTCTATCGGAGTATTGGTCATGAAATGTTGTGTAGATGATATCTGGGATCATTATGGCCGAGTGCGGCAGATACTACACGTACCTATTGCTGTGTACCAACGATAACTGCCCTGTTCGGAACCATTAAAGGATAAAATTAATCATACTGGAGTGGCGGATTCAGTAGGATACTTCCAAAAGAAAACTCTTGGAATCTAAATGCCTCCAAATCTCCATAAATTAAACAAATATATATATCTATATGATACGAAAAAAAAAAAAATATTAATAATAATAATACTCTTTAGTGGAAGGCTTCCACCAGGCGAGGTTATTGCTGAAGGCATTTTCTACCACCTAACCCTCAGAATCTTATTATTATGTGGTCACAAACTCAAATTAATGAGGAAAAATTCATGCACCTTGTGGGATTCGAACCAATAGATCCCTACGCTACCTGGATTACCAGACTAGCACGTTAACCACTTAACTACCAGTGCACTACCAATTAAGTAGCTATATTGCCCGTTGTCAGAAAATGTTAGACCACCATTCTGTCAGCCGGTCTTGCATTGGGTCCTGGGCCCTTCCATAAAAACTGAACGTGTTGCCTTAGGAGTGACAAAGCCCGTCAGATTTTAGCTAGTATACCTAATATACTTAAAGCACTGTCACTACTCATAATATACCTACCTAATAAAATGAGTAAAGTGTAGATCTGCAGTAAAAATTAATCTGTCCGTTCCAAGTTGTAGGAAAGAGCCTCCTACAGGAAAATCTGTGAAATCTGCGATGTACAGGGAACTGAAATAATATGAACGGAAATACATAATTTCTTTGCACCGAGTGCAATGCGTCCCCGGTCCTCCGCCTCTGCCTGCTGATTCCATTCAATATTAAATTTCAGCACCGATCTGTTCTAATGCCGAAGCTCTGTTTACCGCATGATACCTCATTAGTTAGATCTACATGGACAGGGTAAGTATATAAATATCCAATATTAATGGGAATGGCTGAGGGCAATCTACTAAAGCGTTCGTTTCAAACCAAAAGCTCACAGGTTAGAAACACATAATAAATACCTGAAGAGATGTACATAATTATACTATACTTTCCTATATAGGTACCTATGTATTTGTGTGAATACACATATGGAAGATAAGGTTCTACCTACGAGAATGTATCTATCTATAGTATCTATACTATACATGTGTACTAATAATTCCGTACAGGAAAAAGCCAATATCCTTTAACCCAAAGTTGAGTTGTTTAATAATGGACAATCTTAGGTATAGATTATTTTTATAATAAGTTTGAATTTAGTTCCCAAATCTAGTATGGAACAAAAAAGCTGTGATAGTTATGTGATTGTACGCATACTTCTACCTAATAATTAGGTACGTTTAGCCACTATGATAATAAAATTATAAATATACGTAATATTTTCTCTGGTAAACATGTTTCTAACAGGATATTTATATCATTTTCTACTTTGGTTAACTTTTTTTTTTAGATTCTTGATTTTTTTTTCAATGATAAAATTCAGAGCTATTTTATTGAACTCATTAGAATCAAAAGACAATATGCATATGATGATTATGTGGCATGGCCAAAAAGTGTACGGGTTAAAATAAATGTTTATATTGAAAACAGCACGATATATTCGAACTATTTAGCAACAAAGATAACAACAACATCAAGCATAACAGCAACAAGCAGCAGGAGCTTGCCTCAGCCAATCATATCACTGAGAATATACCACACCTACCACTACTTATCATTGGTTATCCCTTGTTCAAATCCATTAATGTTCTTGTTTTTTTACATCATGACGAGAGAGAAATAAAAAACCGATAAACCATTCTCCAAACGAGTTTTTTCAAACCCTCCAGAGATATCTTGAAGTTGTTTAGTTCAGTTTGAGTCCATCACGTGAAGTATCTCAGGTTTCTCGTCGATTTGTGTTTTATAAAGTTACTTTTAAAAAAATCATTTCTAAAATCTAGACTAATTTAATTATTTTATAATTTGTATTTATATCTACTAATTCTATTTGAAATATAATTAACAACATAGTACCTAATTCGTTTATTCATGAAAATTGTGAAACATTTAAACACAAAATTACTGACAAAATCCATCCCTATATTTGTGTGAGTAAATTTTTAATTTGAACTGATAGTTTGTTGCCTTGTGTTTAAAGTGAGTCGACATGCCTCGACCTTGCAGGGAAACCTATGGGGACCAGAAGCCGCCCTACTCCTACATCTCCCTCACAGCCATGGCCATCTGGAGTTCCCCGGAGAAAATGCTTCCCCTGTCTGACATCTACAGATTCATCGCAGATAGATTTCCTTATTACAGGAGGAACACACAGCGGTGGCAGAATTCCCTGCGTCACAATCTATCCTTCAACGATTGTTTTGTTAAAATTCCCAGGAGACCTGACAGGCCAGGCAAGGGCGCGTACTGGGCCCTGCATCCCAACGCTCTGGATATGTTTGAGAACGGGTCCCTCCTGAGAAGAAGAAGGAGATTTAAGTTGATGAAATCCGACAAAGACAAGTTGGAGAATGAGCTAGCAGCCCTCGCCAATGTAAACAGAATTTACCTGTCCAGTCAATCTCCAGCAACCAGCGATGACTTTGAACATCCCGAGTCTCCCATCTCCAGCTTCGACGAAGATGAAGAAATTGATGTCATCCACGACTTCTCTCCTAAAACACTGGATTACTCTTTGAAAAACCTCAACTACTCACCAAAGAGCGTCGCTGATAAGTGTCCTGAGCCGCTAACCCAAGTCAGTGCTAAACCCTTTGACTTTTCAATGCACAGCAATTCATTGATCTCTCCTGTGAATTTGGAAACTACCAAGCTGAGTGAAGCTTCAGATAGTCAAATGAAGAAGTCCAGTGGTTCAGTGAAAAGACCCTTCGATATAGAGAACCTCATCTCCCCGGACAGTCTCTCTTCCCCCTCCCATTGTCTCTCCCCCTACCTCCTGCAGCACCCCCTCATGTTCCTGCCTCCCCCTGGACTCCTCACCCATCCAGGATACTTCCCAATGCAGCCCCATCAGCTGAGGTTCCATCCACTCCTGCAGGCAATGTAGATGCCTGCTAGTGTAGCTTTCCGTCGTTCAGTGCCAGAGTTCTAAATCTTATTTTGTCAGTTATATCTTATTGTGTTGCCACATCTTATTATTATATTGTTTAACCTAATTTCATTCACCTTGTTGAAGCAACTATGGTCACCAGTGAGCTTATAGATGAGATTGGGAACTTGTAACCGATTCTTTCTTTTGGTTCCAGAAACTAGATTTACCTACACTACTGTCAGTAGATAACATAATGAAACAACCTCACTCAATTTTGGTGTTGGACCTTATCAAAATAATGATTATACATACTTTCTGATTGTTATCTAGTTTGCTATGTACCTACTAAATCATATATTAGATAAAAGCTCTTTACAATACATAACGCAAAGCTTGTTCATTCAAAGATTCGGTTAGCTATACAAAGTGCTAAGATGTGTGTAATGTTATTTTTTTACTAGTTGAATGTCTGGTTTGATTCTTATCTCATCGAAATTAACTATCTACATTTCAAAAAAAAATATTATGTCTTAAAATAAGAAACCTAGCATACTTAATTATACTTTGAGATCATCTAATTGTATCGTCTGTGTTATCAGTTATCATTAATAGTGTCTTGGACTTTTGTAAAATCATGATTTTGTAGAAAGCTTAACTGCAAGTAGAAGGGTGACAGGTCTGATTGTGAAGAGCAGGATTTTACAAATAGTTCACAACATGGTTAATTCTGGTGTGTAAAAATTCGATTTCATTTTACTTCTTGAGGCAAATTTTTAGAACTCTGGTGGTTTATTGTTTAGTGAAGTCTTCTATTTGTATTTTCCTTGTGTTTTCCATTTTTCAGCCCTGCTAGTTTTAGCTATACTTGTTTTGAATGTTCCGTTGCTTTTATTATAATTTTAGAATCTGTGATAGGCAAAAGATTTATTATTTAGCTTGTAGTTTATTATTTTGTACATAAATCAAATAAATTTATTTGAAAATAAAAAGAAAATTACTAAAATCATACCATTCTCCTAATACTTGTTTTTACTAATACCTACTTCAGAATATTTTTAAATTACAAGATATTTTTGAGAAATCCTGCAGAACTTAACAGAGCTGAGAAATTAAAATAAAGTCTAGTGTCAACAAAGGTCATGTTCTGGCGGTATTACAGCAATGCCTGTTGCGTGAAGCCCGCGCGCCTGAGTCCGCTGTGATAGAATTCTCATGATCATTGAGTTGGACGGACTGTCAGACAGAAAGTTGCTACTGAATCGGCATATGACTGCAACTAGACAACTATACAGGGTTATGTGAGCTCTTACATTTATTAGAAACTAGCGGGCTGCACCCGCTTCGCCAAGCCATCACACACACCACCCATACATCCCACCCATACACCACAACACCATACACCACACCACAACACCAACACACATCACAACACATCCACACACACACACACACACCATCACACACAACACACACACACACACACCACACACACACACACACACACACACAACCACACACACACACCACACACCACACACCACACCACACACCACACACACACCCACCCACACACACACCCACCCACCCACACACACACACACCCACCCACACACACACCCCACCCACCCACACACACACACACCCACACCCACCCCCACCCCCACACACACACACACACACACACACAGACACACACACACACACACACAAAACCATCATCGCTGTAAATTTCAAAATCCCGAGCCAAATCTATCATAGCGGATATTTATAATGTAGCAAACTGGCCTATATTTCGAGAACGATTTGTCAGAATATGGCAACAAAGAGCTCAAATAAAATCATGTGATGTTCTCAGACAGTTTTTACAATAAAAATATAGGTCCTCGCGATATCTTTCAAGTTCCGTGCTGGAATCTGTAAAAAAAACGTGAAAAGTCTGAAAAAATGGTCGAAATTTCGAACATTCTGGCTTCTATCTCGAGAATGGTACGTCAGAATGTGGCCTAGTATGAATTAAATGAAAGCTAGTTTTATCTAATGTGTTAATAAATAATAAAAAATATAGGCCCTTGCGACGAATTTTAAGTTCCGCGCTGGAGTCTGCTAAAAAACGTGAAAAGTCTGAAAAAAAGGTCGAAATTTCGAACATTCTGGCTTGTATCTCCAGAACGGTACGTCAGAATGTAGCCTAGTATGAATTAAATGAAAGCTAGTTTTGTCTAATGTGTTATTAAATAATAAAAAATATAGGTCCTCGCGACAAATTTTAAGTTCCGCGCTGGAATCTGCTAAAAAACGTGAAAAGTCTGAAAAAAAGGTCGAAATTTCGAACATTCTGGCTTGTATCTCCAGAACGGTACGTCAGAATGTAGCCTAGTATGAATTAAATGAAAGCTAGTTTTGTCTTATGTGTTATTAAATAATAAAAAATATAGGTCCTCGCGACAAATTTTAAGTTCCGCGCTGGAGTCTGCTAAAAAACGTGAAAAGTCTGAAAAAAAGGTCGAAATTTCGAACATTCTGGCTTATATCTCCAGAACGGTACGTCAGAATGTGGCCTAGTATGAATTAAATGAAAGCTAGTTTTGTCTAATGTGTTATTAAATAATAAAAAATATAGGTCCTCGCGATAGATTTCAAGTTCCAGGGCAAAGACTGTCATAAAATCGGACCCTTCCTCAAGCCAATACTTGAGGAAGGTCATAACTCAAGGACGGTTTGGAATTTCGGACTTTTGATAATTTTTCCTGGTATTTTCCGGCAATTTTACTTGAGGTCGTCTCTCATCAATTTTTCGCTATCTCTTACCGTTTCGCCTAAACAATTCCTGCACACAAAGCCACAAAGTCACAAAGCCACAAAGCCACAAAGCCCGTCCATATTTCTCATTTATATATAGAGATTCAGAAATTTTAGTCAAGGAAAAAATTCCTTTCCTGGGTATTATCTACACCATATTTTACATACTAACCCACCAGAATATCAGGCCAAAATTTCCCATACCAGTAGTGAGTTTGAAATAGTAATACTCGTATGTAGCATTGCCCGCACCGACCTCAGTAGCTTGATCGATAAAGCACCGGACTTGTAACCTGGAGGTCGGTGGTTCAAGTCCCAGTTTCAGCGTAGTTTTAGTATAGCGAGTTTGAGTAGTTGTGACATCACGAACGTGATTAACACAAATATGATAACTTTTTAATTTTTTTTAAATGTATCATTGCCCGCAAATCGTGTAGTATGGAGCAGTGGTTTGAAGGGATATAAATAGCTTGATTGTAGGTATGCTATAAGCAGTAAGAGATGGGTTGGAATCCTTTCTCACGTTCACAAGAATTGTACCCTCAAAGTTTGACAATCTAATGTACCAGACTAGATGGCACGTTGAATACATGGCAAGTTCTCGTAAGATCGCTCAAGTTAAGGAACGTCAAGGAAAGTTGGTAGGTGACCACTGAAATTACAATGCTGGCTGTTCCCGGCTCCACCCAGTCAGGGTGAGGTTCATGTAGCTGGTTTGTGGCTTTACCAGATGAAAGGGAAAAAACTCCTAATTAAAATGGCGAAGTGATGTTGAGATGATGAAATCTCCTCTGTACTATAAACTAACTAAGTGCTTCTATGGACTATTTTTTTTTTTTTTTAATTAATCTGATGGTTGGGATCTAGTCTGATGAAGTTCAAAATAGCTGAACACAGCTAAAGGGGATGACATTTAATATCTATATACATTTAGATTATGATGAAATTCCTCCACTTGAAATTTATTATTTATATTCAAGTAGCTGAAACTTGGCACTTTGTTTGCGTTGTGGGTTTGCCCGCGGCTGGGGTCCTATTTTTTAAAAATCCTCTCTAAGTACGCATCACCTACATACCAAAAGAATATTCTCGTCTAAATTTGTAGTCTTTTGGTTCAGCCGTTGTGGAGCTGCGTCCATTATGAATTAATGAATGTAAACCTGTTGTCCTGTGGGGCAGTAAAAACAAGATGAAATGTTATAATTAGTGATCGACCACCCTGTATAATTGTAGGTATAGCAAGATGTATGTAGGTATACGACCCTGTATATTAAGTACAATCCAGATGTATACAAAATGTTTAATGTCATTAGTTCTAGTCCAGAAGTAGCGATTCGTTAAGGTCAGATCGAAGTAAACCCATCTTCATGTTCCACGGATACATTATTTGGGCTGTTTGACATTGGGTTTTCCTGCTGGAAACTAATTGACTGTCCGAATGTCAACAACCATTGTCCGGTCTGCGGAGGTTTTCTTTCATTTTATTTGGTTTAGTCCATTCTGCTCTGATACGCTTATGTTTCTTTGTTTTCACGTAATTACCCGAGATGTTAGTGCGAAGGAAATATTCAGGAACATCTTGATCAATATTTAATCAAATACCTACAACTGTTATCAATAGCTTTTTTCGTTCAAAAAATTATTTACTTCATTAAAATAAAATTCTCAACAAAATTATTCCTGCGTCACTATTTTCTTCTACAGGGTGGACCAAAAAAACGTTTACACCCGTTAATGGTAGATTACTGACGACATTTCCAGCCCGGATCTGCAATCCGTTTTTTCGGATTCGCCTTCATAACTGCACAAAGTGATTTTTTGCAACTTTCCGAAAAAGTCCGACTTTGGCTTATTCTTCAGGTCAGTACTTTTTTCCTGTTTAAGATGAGTTAATTCTGAACAATTCTGCAGAAAGCCAACAAAATTTCGATGTTTCTAGTTACACTACTTTGTTTTTTACGGTTTGGTTTGTGATATTTTTTTACATCAGAACAGAAAAAAACACTCGAAAAAACTTTTTTACTAAATAAAACACTCGACATTTGTCCGAACAAATTTTGGCACAGACATGGGCAAGTTTGATAAAAGTTGGCGGCCGCCCCGAGGATGCTAAAAAATAATTTTACGATTTTTTATCACGTGATCTTATGGGAAGAATTATTAGATGTTTGCCAAAAACTCTTCAAAAATCCCAAGAGTTTTCTAGCTGTAGACTGTGTAAGGGCGTCTTGTATTGTTTACAAAAGTTGTTTACATTGCTTTTTTTGAATACCGCGGTCTCACATGCCTTCATCAGCCAGTTTAGGAAAATTCAAATGATAATTTTCGTGCTTTTCAGATTGTCAGTGGTGTTAGCTAGATGTGGTAGTGCTAAGAGTGTTAGTCGGATAACCGAGGTTCAATTCTCGGCGGTCAATATTATTTTAATTATCAAAAAAATCTCATGGAATATTTTATTCATACCTGTATCTGACCTGTTGTAACACCAACAACTTATGGTTTTTTTGGGGGCCATCTCTAAATTGAGTTATATCAGATACTATTGGTATCACAATACACATAATTATTATTCATGTAAGCCCCTGAGAGACTGCCTTGATAATGTAACGATGGTTTTTGTTATGTTTCCCTACGAGAGAGAAAAAAAAAAAAAAAAAAAACTAGCGAATTTTTCTAACGAAAATAGAGTTTATGAAATGAAGCCAGGTAAATATGTAGGTAGGTTCTTCTATCATATACAATACTAATTAATTAAATAACAAATATTTACCGATTGCCAACTCTTAATAGAAATCTTGAAAAAAAAAACAAGATAATATTTTGTAAAATTAATAAACTTCTGCAGTCTTTATTATGTTTTATACTATTTTGATATAAACAAAAAGGTATTAAAAAAACATTTTGTGTTAGTATGTTCAATGAGAAACGATTAGAAGCGCACGATAAGCTCAGTGGTAAGCTAGTCACTTGCCATGCGGAAGATCCCACCCCGGTCCGAACGCCAGAGCCAGCAAAAAATTCATTACTACAAAATAAAAAAGACTGTTGCCATTTTTTATTTAGCCATAGTACACACTATGGATTCTCCTCACACAAATTTTTGAAACCAATGGTGACTTTAGTACCTTAGTTCTAACTCAGAACTGTCCTTCTAATAACTTCTACCTTCTTGCCTCTCTCTCTCCCTCTTTCGCTCTCTGCCTCTCTCTCTCTCTCTCTCTCTCTCCCTTCTCAATTCCCTCAGAGGAACTGTTGGTAGTGGCGTCCACCTTCCTAGATGCAAAGGTTGAACCTCTTCATCATGTTCCGTCGAATGTTGCGGAAGATTCCAGGTTTTTCTGTCAGGTCATCGAATGCCAACAGGATTCTTGCTACCAGATTCTGCTACTCTTGCATCTCCACTGGTATTTCATAAACTACGTTTTTCACGTGATCCCAAATGTTCCTGTTGGCAGCTCCATATGCTAAATGCATATCTACCATTTCAGCATCCGAATAATAATAATTATGTAACCTGTACTAAAAAAACTCAAGAAGTTTAAAGATAATATTTCATAGAATGCAGAAAAATAAACTTGAAAACTATCATCGAGAAACAAACAATCATTCATATTTTGATTGGCCTTTAATTAATTCCAAGGAAAATAATTATCAGACATAAATAGCTAATTACTCTTTGAGTACAAGACGACCCTACACGGTCAACACTTTTACGATTTTGAACATCATTTTTTGAGACTTACCTGGTTCGTTTTCTCAGAAGATCACGTGATAAAAAATCGTAAAATTATTTTTTAGCATCCTTGGGTTGGCCGCCAACTTTTATCAAACTTGCCCGTGTCTGTGCCAAAATTTGCTCGGGCAAATCTTGAGTGTTTCAAAGTGTAAAAAACTTACATGAGATTTTTTTTTCTATTCAGGTGTCAAAAAAGATGCCAAACCAAACCGTAAAAAACATAGTAGTGTAGCTAAAAACATCGAAATTTTGTTGGCTTCCTGCAGAGTTGCTCAGAATCAACTCATCTTAAACAGGAAAAAAGTTCTGACCTGAAGAATGAGCCAAAGTCGGACTTTTTCAGAAAGTTGCAAAAAATCACTTTTTGCAGTTATAAAGGCGAATCCGAAAAAACGGATTGCAGATCTGGGCTGGAAATGTCGTCAGTAATCTACCATTAACGGGTGTAAACGTTTTTTTGGTCCACCCTGTATAGGTTGGGAATTTTACACTCTTCCCCAGTGGCTACTGTTCCGTTTCAAGTTTAGATAAAACCTTGCCAATTACACGTCTATCAGAGACCATAATAGGAACATCTAGAATTTCAGATTTGTAGGTGTTACTGGCTTACTATTCTAGAGATACATCAGAGATCAGTTTATTTATTTAGAAACTCTTTATTAGTAGAACATATATGCAGACAAATAATGGTAAAAATTAAATATAAAAATTGACAATATTAATAATATAAACGAGAAAAAAAAATAAACAAAATATATACACATGTCCTAACTAAAGGGCAGGGTTATTGCCTATGGCAATCTCTTCCAACCAACCTTTTTGTGGTTTTGAAAATTTGAACCAACCTGACTCTCAGATCCTCCCATGTAGCTTCAAAAGACAAGAAACTTGATCTTGTTAACTTGCCGCTATAAATATAATTATAATTTAAGGTCTAAGACCTAAGAGCCTTTTAATGATTCTTCGTATTAGTATAATAATATTATGTTCTATTCCGTCAGTAGGTATATGTCAGCGCAAGAGAGGATGGGATATTAAATTTCTTCTCAGTGTAAAATGTGAGCTAGCCCGACGGCCGACGCGATGCTCTAGGATGTTTCCTTACTTTCTGGTCACTCTACTGGCGTTATTATTTATCTTAACGATGATTTGATTCCATTGTGTAAATTACAGTATTTAGATCAGTTCCATTTGTTGTAATTTTCTGGTGCAACATGGACACTAGGTTCATTTGCTCTGACAGGCGTTAGCTCTTTCTGTATTTATCATTTCCTCTTTACTTCTCATGTTGCATTACTTGTGGCTACTAGAAATACTCGTTTAGTTTCAGCGAGGAGACTGTTTTGTTTCTAGTTGTGAGACTTGTTCATGATAACCTTCCCGGTGGTGGGTGGTATATTGAGAGAAAGCTCTTCTTTTAAAAAAAAAAAAATCTACAAATAATGAGACTATTGATTTATTTATTAGGACTAATGAGTCCCATTAATCATTATTTTAGCAGTAATAATAATATCGCCTTATTTATACTGCCTGATTAGGACTATAGTCCCATTATTCCAGCAGTAAGCCAAAGACATATTATTATGTGGTAAAAATCCCAATAAGGACGATAACATGGCATGTCCTAGCTGGGTTTTGACCCCACGACCTCTGGAGTCTTTGGACTCACAGAGTGCCACCTTTACCACTGAGCTACCAGGACAGACACGGTTACAAATGCTACAGAGCTCCTCTAGGTCCAAGCCACTCAACTTCTTTTGCTGGGTCCTGGTTCCTTTAGATATGAAAAATATCTGAATGAATCCTGTCTGAGGGAAAACACAACATTCGGGAAGCCATATGCACTCTCGCACCTTCAAACAATGTGGAGGTGTCTGCAAGAGATATGCGTGCGTCAGCTTTTCAGCTGTAGGAGTATGACATGCTTGAATTTGCAGTTGAAACGTTTGACGTGATTTGAAAAGAAGAAATGGGATTGTTGAAAAAAATTGGAAAGATGGCAGTGTGGAGAACACTGGGAATTGGTGAGCGGCTATGTATCTGAGGCAGATGGATGTTGCTGAGGTGCAGAGGAGGAATATAGCTTGTGTGTTGAAGATAAAAAGTTCATTTATTTAAAAAATAATCATCAGATGTATCACTACGTAAAAGAACAAAATAAGTCCAGGTATGTTCTGATATTCATGTACATCTAGTACAACTTCTTAGTTTTCTGTTTATACTGATTAAAATAGGGAGGTTAGTTGATGGCATAGATAATCAGAACGATTACCTGCTGATGAGAGCAAATAAGCTCGAAACAGCTGTCCAGGTATGTTCTGATATTCATGTACATCTAGTACAACTTCTTACTTTTCTTTTCATACTGATTATACTGAAGTAGACATTGGCAATAAGGTGAAAACCCCAACGGGATTGTTAAAATGCGCGCCGATATTATAGGACATCACACTTTAAAAGTTATGCGCCGGCCTATTTTAAGATTTTCAACGCGAAATTCATAGTAAATATCAAGATTCATTTTTTCTCCAGTATATAATCTAAAACTTGAAACTTTAAAGCTTTGCCTTCTAATGGATTCTAAAAAGTTAAAATGTGTACGTACCGCCCCCACTCAGATCTTCATGCTAAGAATTATAGTACATGATCCCTTTACCCGCACTCGAAAGCTTTCATTTTAAAAAGCCTTCAAAAAATAATAACAATGAAAAGAGCACGCAATTGAACATTTTCCAAAATAAATATGTACTCAATTTGAAGTGTGAACAGCACCATTCTCGGCTAACTTCTCAAACATGCAATCTTTTTCTCTATAACTTTCAGAAAACTGAAGTGAAATGCTTGAGCTTTCTGCACTTTATGAATTTCTTTCAACCATCTAAATAACATAGAAGAAATTCAGACCATGTATGGAATACTCGTACTTAACTGAATTCGTTTATGGAGTTACTCAAAACCGTAATGGGAGGTTAAGATAGCCCGTTGAGAGCGCTGAGATTTGTTTTACATGTTCAATTTTCATTGATTCATTCAAATAGTCAAACTCTCAAGTCTGAAAATAAGGTAAACCGAAATATCCTGTCAAAAATGCCACCCCAATTCCCTCAAAATAATCGTACTGATTATGATAACGAATAAACGTTGATGCACGGACTAGATTGTCTGATTCTCCTTCTTCTTTAACTTTGCCGAATCTATGTAATTGGAGTCGGTTTTGTTCAACTTCATAGTTGAGGTTGGTTGGTTGTGGCATATTTTTACGTCTGGATTTCCTTCCTAATAACGCCAACGATTCCGTTTAATTTAACGTCATGATTAGGACGATTGTTTCACCCTCCATGAGCTGGGAATCGTACCAGCTACCCACATTAACCTCATCCAGCCTGGGTATTAGGGATTCTCATTCTATCCTACATATTCTCTTCGTAACGATAAAATTCCTATAATATATAATATGTAGGTACTTCAATTATTTAAACTGATGAGAGTTGTGAGAAAAACATACCTTTATTTTTTCAATATTTAGGGTCACTATTTCTACAAAGGTATCTCTATTTTGTACCAAGGGGAAACACCGTATTTTATGTTTAAACGTATATGAGTCCAAGTTTAAAGTTCCTAATAATAATATTTACCTATGTGTGCCTAAAACTACGTGGCTCTTTGTATAATTTGTAATCAAAATCCTTCATTATAATCCAAATAAATCCAGCCTTCCTCCCCAACCTGTAATTTTAATTTCTTGAAATAAAAAAATGAATAATACATAAAATTATTTTAAGGTACGCTAAACTCATGTACAACCTTACTACACGATAGAACTTCGTGAGTGTGCTTCAGATTCCTATCTACTTTCCTTCGTAAGTATACTTTTATAGAGGAAAGGAACCATAATGCTTAATTGTTTTGTGGACGAATTTAAATTACAATCGTTACTGAAGAGAAATTGGTTTGAGAAAAAATTGAGAACCATGCAATGATCTTATGTATTTTAGTGTTATTAATCCAAATAGCCCAATCTTCTAGGTTCTGTAGCACATCTTATGTATTGTAAAGTACTACGTGGCCAGAAGGTTATACAAATCCTATGTAGGCTTCTATACCTTATCTCTCAAATAATGTCTCAAACATAACTTCAACATTTCATATCAAATTTTATTTATATTTAGAATAAGTATTCCGACAAAGACTCCTCTCACATGTACACGCAAAGATCGGAATACGACGTGGTTTCAGTTGGAATGGCTAATGAATGATGAATACGACAGTGCATAGATGATATACATAGGCAGGTACACACCTGTAAGCTATACGTCATGTGAACAGATAGTGAAATCAATATTTGATTGCATCGGAGGAAATAACTTGAAGAAGAATCTAACTTATCTAACGAACTATAATAAAGTGGTAAGAAAAATATTTATACTGAAATTAAACTTGTGGTTTTCACCGGTTTTGGAGGATAAACGTTTCAATCGGATGCGGATATATCGGTTTCCAGTTCACATGTGAGAAACTTTACTCGGTGTCTTGAGATCCTCTAGTTTTCCATGGGGTGCTTGGTGTTCAATGAAGCGATGCTCTCCGCTCGGCACGAGCTCTCAAGCATTAAATATTGGGAGGATTTTCTCACACTTGACGATGAACCAGATGTTCAAAACCTCTCAGTCGTAGAAATAATAGGACGACAGTAGATCAATACGTGACGAAAAGTCAATCGATACTTCCACGGCTTAATGTAATGTGGTCTTCCAATTAAACCATGTTCATCATTATGTATAGACACCCGAGACATCTTTACAGATGTACAGCCACAGATGGAACAGATGAAGGAACAAATCAAATATTTTCTTGTCGATGGGAAGATCGCATTTGAAATTGAAAATCTGAACCATGAAGAAATTCTGGGCTGAACTGATTTGAAAGTAAGACAATGGATTTAGTTTCAAATGATTGGATCGATACACAACATTGTACTGTTTCTGAAGGATGTACTGAAGAACATGGATTTTTGACAGTAAATATGTCACCAGTATACCTAGATAGGTTCTTGTACAGTTATAATTTAGATACATAGACAAAATTTGGGGTACGAATAACAAGACGAGGAGGCACGATTAACTTACATTAATTATTTCAGTCAGACTTGTCAACCTTTTAGAACAAATAAAACCATGCACCTCTTAAAAATACTTGGTAGCTACTTCAAATTAAAAAATAAATAAATAAAATACTAGACTTTCCTTCGGTCCAAAATCCTACAACTCAAGAATTTTATTTCTATTCAAGTCCAAATTTTGCCCTCAATAAAATTGATTTTTTAGAGGCTTCGTTCTGAAACAATGTCTGCTGATTAAATGTTCAAGCAAAATGTTAAATGGAACAAATTTGGAGGAAACATTCACACCGACACTTAAAGTGAAAAGAAGTCGCACATTAACTCAAAGGAATAAAATGCGTTGCGGCATTTTTACAAAAGATTTTTCTCATGCTCAAATTTAACGATTTTTAACATTTCTCTCGCGCTGTTTTTTATCTCACATCAGGTGGAGCAGCTATCACAGGTGTCAAGAGGTAGAGACCCAAATACCAAACATCCAGAACCAATATAAAAGATTGAGCCAAGGTTCATTAGGAAATGTTCCAACCCAATCATACGGCGCGTTATCCAATGCTCGGCGGAGCGCTCTTTTTGTGATCTTCTTCTTTTCGGGGGTTTCTTCACACATTTGTGTTTAAATATTTATTATAATGATTTTATTTTTCAAATCTTCAATTCTCATGACTGATATTTTCAGAATAACTTTGCTTGGTTCCTCAGGACAGCTAAGCTTTGTGATAGAACTCAGAATGTACCAACAATCCAGCAATGTTGCCATTTCATTTAAGCTCCTACGAGAAATGTGTTTAGCAAGGAAAAGTACATTTAGCACTTCCTATTTGTCTTGGAAAATTTCTTTGTTTAAAACCAAACGATGGAAATTAAGAGATACAATAATTCACCTGAGACATAATGTACAAGCTCTGGAAATGATTAAATTATTTATGTGAATTTATTAAAGAAAACTACTATTTATTTCATAATACCCTAATATGTATGTACAATGGTACAAGGCTGGAATTGATTGACAGATTCAGATAGAAAGTTGATATTTTAATTACTTGAAACTTATAGTCTTTTGTTGGCTAACTACATCAAGATACTGCGAGGCAATACCCGAAATGCACCCCTGAAGTGTGATGTGTATTGTGCAGTAAAATGCATCCACTATTGAATACTGAAGATGATTTCGATTTCTCATTTAAGCTAATGTTTCTTCTGGAAATTATTTATCGATTTGTAACGTTCTCTGTTGCCTTTATGTCTAGAAGCGCCTTGTCTATTGTTTAACACATTCCAAAATAAATTCCCTCTGTGGTGATTTTCCAATTTGTAATCTCTTTCAACTTTGCGGTGGTCTAAATGGGGCTCGTAGCTTCTAGGGTTTTGATTTATGTTGGATATAACCATCAACGTTCTTGTAAACATCTTGTTTTAATGTAGGAAATACCTGTGGAACAAATGACTAGATTTTCAAAATTGGTCTAAAATGTCGCCTCAGATTATAAAATGGTTTGAATCATTAATGAAACATGTTCGACAAATATGACTGATGGCTGAAATTAGGACGTGCTTGGAACAAAGGAAATCGCACAATCCACTTTAATCATCAGGGATGACAGTTTAAAAAATCTGAAAGTTTTTCTATGAAAAAATATTTATTGAGAATTGAATTAGGTTTCCTTTGTGTTTTCCCCGAGTATAAAAGAGAAAAGACGTATAAAAAACTTTTAAACTTTTTTTATGTAATAAATGGTGCCTAAAGTTTTTAAAAAGAAATGAAATAATGGGATTTTTTTATTGTTATTTAGGGGAAACAATGCGATAATAATAGATGTGGTAATAGAAGTTAAAGAGGATTTTTATGTACCCATTCTTATTTTTTTTTTGTTTATTGTTCAACAATCATGAGGTGGGGGGGGGGGGGGCGGTGGCGAACCAACTAAAAGGAGAGTTTGGCGAGGTTTGCTCCTTTTGCACTGAAAGCTTTATGTATTGTTTAGATTATTCAGAATTGAAAGAAGCAACATATAAACCAATGGAAACGTATTAAAATATTCTGGTCATTTGCAAGAAAAAGAATAAAATTTATTCTGCTAACAGTAGTGTCTCAACTTCAACTATTAGGTAAGCTCGAGGACCATGATGTGTGTTATTACCAATAACCTGTGTGTTTGTAAGTATACCTATACATACAGTGTACTTAAACTTAAACTGTTAAATCAAACTTAAATCAAAGGAGTTGTGGTGGCTTGATAACATTGAGTTTTAGTATTATTTTGTAGTGAATTATTGGGTGTACAGTTAGTAGTTACAGAGCCGCTCCTAAATCAGGGAAAGCGAAGCTAGAGTTCCTGAACAAGAATAATCCTTTATGTTTCATTATTTAGTAATTTGTCACGAAGATGTTCAATACTTACATGTATCAGGATATTCATGGTTTACAAGTGACCTTTGAGCCGCGAAGGTATTTCTATTCTTCATTTGAAGTGTATTATGTTGATTTTCTTAGGGAGATATCGCCGCCAATGGTTAGAATACGCTGTGTGGTGCATTTCTATATTTTTTATCACCGATCTTAATATAATAGAAGTAAATAGCACCGCACCATTATGAGCGTATTCAGATAAATAATTATGTACGAGTATAATAGATTATATTTCCACATTATTGTGATGCCGCGGCTATTGAAGTTGAAATTATATCGCAGCTTGAAGTTGGAATTAAATACAGCGGGGGACATGTTCTATGTGTTGAAGGAAATCAATTCCATATTATCAAATACAATAAAAAATAAAGATTAATATAATTTCGTATAATTATTATTGTTATTGGGGAGAAACAGGGTGCGACCGAGGACAAATAATTTTATTTTATTTCAATATGATGATTATTTCAGTAGATATAATAGATTATAAGCCCATCATAATTAATTTATAAAGTTAATTGTGACAATTAATGGGACACGTGACACAACTTGAAATGTACACTTATTGAAAACATGCAGAACTATCCTGAGACAGTTAAATAACTTTGAATCGATCTGAATAATTCTAAGCCTAACAAAACTAAATAACTTTAAGCCGACATTGTCAAAAAATTGTGAGATCAAGAATCCCATTAGTGTCAGTATTGAGCAAGTAAGGAATATGAAAAAATACACCAGACATTCTCAACTCTATAGAAGTATAATTCAGTTAAATAGCCTAGATTCACACAATAGTTGAGAGTTGAGTTAGTGGAGACGCCTGATGCACCACAGATTCTCAACTCAATACAAGTATAATTCAGTTAAATAGCCTAGATTCACACAATAGTTGAGAGTTCAGTTAGTGGAGACACCTGATGCACCACAGATTCTCAACTCTATGCAAGTATAATTCAGTTAAACAGCCTAGATTCACACAATAGTTGCGAGTTCAGTTAGTGGAGATGCCTGATACACCACACATTCTCAAAAACTTGATTGACTCATTACAGTGCAGTGTTTAATTTACAAAGTATAGGTGATTACGTACATTTTAATGTAAACTTTATGTTGTAATCGTTTGACGCACATGATTTTGTTTTATGCAGAGCAATACCAGAACCAATTTTCTTTCTATACTGAACCAACTTTCTAATTAGTATTATATTGAGTGTCATTCATTTGAACATCACTTCTTTTTATATCTACTGTCGATAGTTAAATCATTAGTGGCGAAATGCAACCACCTTTTTGAATTATCAATTGATTTTTTTAGATGGTATTACTCTACTTCTAAGCCATGTATCGTCTAAATCTCTCATATCAGAAATTGTACCTCTTATGTGGGGCCGGCTACCTACATATGGTCGAACCGATAATCAATAGCTATTTGACAGTATTCCCATTGCAGTTTAATCCAGAATCCGTAAGTGACTGAAATGAGAGAATCGTGTACCATGCATTGGTTATCAAATGGGTAAGGTGTTACTCTGGTGATCCAATTAGACTAGGAATCCGCTGGTTTGAAACCCATGACCCAATGCATGAATGTTTCCTTATTTATTTATTTTTGACCGATGTAATAATGGCACCAAACCTGCTGGATATAGGATATTCTTAACTAATCTTAAGGTCCTAATCAGGCCATATAAATAGGTGTCTATTATTATTGCTAGTTATCTTACGTTGTTTAAGTTTGACGAATTGGCGAACATAGGTCCAGTAGACAGGACCAGTGGTATTTAGATGAATAATTATACACAGTTTACTAGTATAGATTCGGACCCTGTAGTTTCAAGATGGGTAGGTGGTATGTATGGCAAGCGTAAGGCAATATAGGCAATGGTGTGTGTCTCCTATTGTTTCTATTCTATTGTTGTTCATATCAATATTTATATTTCCTTAACATATGTTATGTAAGTTATAGTAACTCTGTTTTGACAAATGATGTGCAGTGCAGATGCTTCACACTTCGTAAGTATCGCGAGATGAGATCGACTTTAATTTTGTATTAGCTTTAATTAACAGCTGATTTGTCTTCTTACTTTTTGAATGTTACTATCAAAAAACATAGTATGTCTAATTTAATGAAGTAAAATGTTCTAAAATCTTTTTTGAACGTACGTTATTGGTCGAATACAATATTACTGTCAACGGGTTTAGCATGTTATTTTAAGGCGTTAAATTTTATAGATCTTAGAAGTTAAGTTTAAAATCGATCAAACCATGCAAAGTTATGGAGCACTTCTATTTTTTGCTGATGTGTTAAATTATAAATAATTTAAAAAATGGGCATTTTGAAAATCTTAATAGCTCTTATACAATGCCATTAGGAACCATACTAAATTTCACAGCTTAATCAGACTTGTAGGTACTTATGCCAGTATTTGAATAAACCCATTTAAAAGGTCATTTTTTGAAAAATTGACGTTTAGCGCACAACGCCAATGAGCTTGTCATTCGTAACTATAGGTATGCAAAACTTCATCTTAATCTGACTTGTTGTTCTCGAGTTAAAGAAGGACAAACATACACACACACACAAACGAATCATTTTAGAATATAAGATGGAAGTTCGTCTGCTCTTTTAAACTTTAAGTTGTAAAAAAGACCATTTTTTTAGTCCAATAGTATCCAACTCCAATGGATCATATACTCTGGAGCATACTATGACATACTATAACAATGTATACTGAAACAATGAGAACCTGAGTCAACCTTAAGCTTCGGCACTGAGCGAACTGGGATCGATGGACCTTATTTAAGTTTAAGTGATGATAATACCATTATTAGTCGGCATTATTTTGTTTCAAGATAACCAATAAGTTATAAATATTATATTGGAGGCAGAGACACCAACAACAAATAGCATTATCATGTGATATTCATCTCCTTACCAATACGATGCGTAGGATTGTTTGTAATCAAGGAGGCGAGAGGCAAATGATGGTACTATTATCACTCTCAAACATCTCTCTACTGCCTTGTCTTGTTTCAAAATGGAGAACACATTAATGTTTAAATTTATATTAATGAAGTAGACACATTCATTCCATTTGAATGTAACAATGAAGTGGAGCTTTTGTTTTTCTCTTAAATATTTGTTTGTGGTGAAATGTGTAGGTTGAACGCTATGAAAAAATAAGACAATCCTCGCATTATGTTTGAAAACATAGAAGCTTAAGACGAACGTGTAAATTGAAAATTTCCCCCTATGTAGGGGCTTATATTGTGGTGAGGAGTCAATAACTGTTTCATAGAATAATGGTCGTATTAATGTATCATATTTATTCGTAATAATTATAATGATGATGATACAAGTTATTGTTTTTTAATTTTTTTTACTTGAGTTACTGATTAATTTTCAAGCGATGATTCTTTAACGCGTTGCGGTGGTTCAATACCATTTCCAGAAACTCAAGTATACGAGGATGAAAGAGGCTCAGTGCGTTTAATGCTTATACTCGTACAGCATGCTCTAACACTCAAAGGTCGAATTATAAACCAGGAATAAATTTAAGGTGAGCTAGAATGTTCCTCAAGTCGGGCTCTCTGATTGGTCAAAACTCGAACTTGAGAGGGAGGCTTATCATAAATTTAATCCTATTGAACAGAACTCGACCCTTTGAACAGAAATCGGTTTCGTGAAATGTCTGGTAACAAAATCAACGTACTGTGTGATGGACATACCGATCTGATATTAGTCGCTAGTTTCATAGTCGGTAATGGAGGACTTTAATCTCGAGCTTAATTGGCCTATAGCTTTTTGATTTTTTATATTATTTTTTGTTAAAATTTGAGTTCCTGCTTTCATCTCTCCGTCAGCTATGCCATTGGGGGTGGAAACAGTTAATCATTATTTATATGCTGTAGACACTAAGTTAAGTTGAGGTATGCAAATACAGGATGCGTACCTAATAAGTGCTAGTATATCGCTCTAAATTTTATCAATTTCGTATGCAATATCATTTGCTTGTTCTTGTTGTTTCTTTTCCTCTTTTATCTTTCTGAGGAATTTTACTTTTTTTCCCCGTCCATGGACGAAGCGCATCTGATGCAACCAAACAGGTGTCCGAAGCAGCAGACCAGTACCACCCTGTATAGTGAAGCCGAGGGGAGAATACGAAGGTAATTTAAAAGTACATAGCCGGGTTAAACTTTACAGCGGGCACGTCCTTGACGAGAGAGCCCACTGATGCCAGACTGCATGCCGCTGTATGATTTCTCTGGTGAAGAAATTCTCGCAAACATCTTTTCTTCTTCAAGCCCATATCACAAGAGTCTCGAAATATTTTAATTGCTTTTCCCTCGCCTTCAGAGCCTTGTGTCGAGGATTAGAGCCACAAGAGAAAGGATAATAATAATGGGGTATTATCTGCAAAATCATTTAACTCCTTGCCAGGATTATGTGTAAATAATTTCGAGACCGTTTCTGTTTGGCTTTAATGTACATCTCACTGGAGGTGCCATGAAATATGAATCAGTATATCTGCACATTTTGTTGATGTGTTCTAGTGGAGACACCAAAAAAATGATGACTGTAATTATTTAACCTTGGTAGAAGATTTTCTACATACTCTCTTCTGAGGGCGTTCTGAATGTCTCCTTAGTACCTATTTACCTATAGCCGATCTCCATGGCTCAGTGGTTAAGAGCATTGGTTACTGACCCGCAGGTAGCGGGTTCGAATCCCGGCCGGAGCGGAAATTTTTGACCGAAATTTTCCGTTTCCGGAATGGCATGGATGTAAAGGTAACGTGCCCTGAAGTAATGCGAAAGCGGTTCCGGGGCACATTTACCCTATAAAAATAAAAGAAATACCCATTTACCTATGTTATTGTAAACTTGATTCTGTCGTGAAATATGATTGTGCTGGTTGGTATTTTTAAATGATTTCAACTTTCAATGTATAATATGTATTATTTATATTACCTATCGAGTACCATCCTTAAAACTTCAATGTCCTCACATGGTGCTATAACCAAGCTTTCAAATGACTTGGAATAAAGAAAAAATTGTCGATATACATAATTCAAACTAACTAATACATATAATTCAAACAGATATTAATTTAATATAACAGATATCAATTTTTTACTTCGGTTTTAGTGTATTTTTTTTTTTTTTAATTTTATAAAACAAAATATCTTACTTACATTTTAATCACGTGTATATAATATCGGTTTGAGACCTATGAGTTTAAAACAAAATGGCCGATTTTTTAGTTTAGGTGAAGACCCGTCAATGAATGATTTTTCGATAGTATTAGATAAATAATTATACATAATATTTAGTATCTATATATACTACTAAAATTATTCATTGAATCATGCTACATTGTTATTTACAACTATTTGTTTTCATAAAATTATTATGTGTGCTATTATTGTGAAGTAGAGAAGTTGGTTATGTTAATATCACTGGTGGGAAACCATTTGTCCAAAATTAAAGCAGTAACCAATTTACGCATTCTTCGACAAAGGATCAACAGTGCTGAGAACACTTGAAAACAAGAAAAAAGTTTGAAACTTTTTATTGCATTCTAAGTCCATATTCTCTTTGACTTGCTAAGTAGGTTTTTATTGTTGTTTCTCGTTGGTTATTGTTCAGCTGCAAGGATTTCCAATATTGCCTCTCTGATGCGCGCAGTGGCCGCTGGGTCTTAAGTCCTCATGCAGTCTGGAGTGATGAGCCCTCATATTCTCCATAACGACCACGTTCTGTGCAAATTAGTTAACAATAAATGCAAAATAAACTGCCGCTCAAAACTCTTGCACCATTGCTCGTTCTCCCATCTAAATCTATGTATTTCCTTGTGGCTTAAAAGTTATATAACTCCGCTTCTATAATATTATGTAATGGGTACATGAAAAAAATCATGATTTTAGCTTTTAGTATAGAGGTGAGAGACAACAGTGCACAGTTGTAAAGTACAGAGAATATAAACAAGTTAGAGATGACACACACAGAACAACAGCAGATATGATTTTTTGGGGGATTCTCAGAGTGCTCTCTAGTTTATAGAATGGTTAGACACAAAAGTTGTCATCTCTATACTGGGGTTCTGCTGAGAGTTTATTTTAAAATTGACATTAAAATTGTGATTGAAGCGCATCTGAAGTCACATGGATTCCATCCACCAGAGAGAGAGTTTAAATCAGTGACGAAATCCAGGAATTTCTTAGGAAGAACAATACCGAATTTCACAATAGGCTCAGCACCTCAGCGGTGAACACCCAACAAACATGATTTATAATAAATATTATTAGATGTGACTGTTCCAGTTGATGATGTATTATTACTACTATTAATTTTAAATAACCCTTCTGATTCGAATTGAAGAAAAGCAATAAAACTAATATATAAAGAGAACAAAGGGACAGAAACAAGACACAATAACACAGAGCACAAAGAGAATAAAAACATAAATATTATTCTACCAATTTTGACAATGGAAGAAATGAGGCAGTAGACCCAGGACCCGGCTCTTTGAAGCACTGGGTGCCTCGGAACTCATTGTGCTTCATGTTTCAGTTGTAATATTTGTGTTATTTATACAATCGTCATGTCACAATTTATTGCCTTCTAAATATTGTCTATGTACCTACTAGTCTTACTGAATTTTTGCCAAACTTTGGACTCGAACCTCCGACCTCCTGGTTAAGAACAAGCCGCCTTGTCGTTCTGAGTATTTGACATGTTTGAATCATCTAGAGTCTAGACTGTTCGGCATTTTGTTGGTAGAAGTCTTGAATTCTTAAACTATGGCAACAGGGAAAGCAGAATAGAGAACAGACTGAGTGAAACACATGTTTTCCTTTTCCATACTTGAGAGGGCTTGCAGAGTTCCTTTTTATATTTACAATTTGTAGTATTAGTGGATTTCAAGTGCTGAGCTTGTGCCATACTGAAACGGAAGAGAAATTAGACGTGGACAGGAATCGAAGCCGGCGAGAAGTTCAGAGCTAAGCACTCTGTCCTCTCTACCCACTATGTGTACAGGCTGACGAACATAAGTATAAGTATAAGTAGTGCTTTATTTAGACTGTCAGCGCAAGACAGGTAGTCCCATTATGCCAACAGTTTTGTGTATTGTGTGTGAACTTTCGGTTTCTATTATTACTGCTATCAGTCTTAATTTGCTCCCTGTATTTTTTGTCTTCCGTTAGTTCCAGTACTAATATTTAATGCTAAACCATCTTCTTCTAATTCAATTGTATTACCTTGAATCCGGTCCATATGGAGTGTTAGGGTGACTAAACTTGTGTGCTTCTAAGGAACGCTAAATTTCTTTTGTAATATTGTAATGTAATGTTAATACAGGATTTCATTATGCTCAACATGATGCTCTGAAACTACCATTGGCTATTGAGTAAAAGATTCAACACGGAGTATAATTGCAAATATGTGTACATTAGGTACTGTAGACTGCAAAAATTTGTTCATTGTTCAATGGCCTGGTGCGAGCAAAATTTTCTGAAAAATATTTGTTACCGAATTTTTTGTTACTTAATGTCTATTGAACTCTTACGTAGTTTCTTAGAGACAGATGTTTGCCGCTCCATTCTCTGAAAACTTGCGAACAAGCTACCCACATTAACCTCACCAGCCTGGGTTGGGCCGTGTATTGCCGAAGATTTCAAATTTGAGTGGTCACCTACCAAGTCCTGACCTCACTGGATGTTGCTTATATTCAGTTATCTGAGGAGGAATGATTTTGTTCAAAGAGTCATCTCCGCTGGTGTCTTCCCGCTCTCGGGCTTTCTAATGATGATTTGACCTCATAAGTTACATGTTGGTTATCATTAAAAACAGGTTTTTTTAACATTTTATTTATTAACAATTTTGGATTTTTACAAATACATAATCAAGTTTTATTTTCAAAATATAGTAAATACAATTTACAATAAACCAAGTTGAAAGTTGAAATTATTATTAAACAAAACTTGATCAAGGGCGGTGCTAATGCCCAGGGCATTCTCTTCATGTTACTCCCTACAGAAAAGTAAAACGTACCTTTTTTATGTGAAACAACCGAAAGTTAACAAACGAGCAAGTATTCAAGCTTCGCATTTCTTTTCTACCACTGAAAGTCTGAAACCTAATTGGCGCAAGATTAAAAACTTAACAGAGAAGAAGAGAACAATGAGCCTGGTTGTTCAATTGAAATTAAAGAGAAGCGTAGCCTGGACATTAATTAAAAGAAGCAAAGACATAATAATCAGCCGGCCAGACTCAAACGAAAAATAAGTTTGAGGAGTTATTAGTAAATTAAATTACTGCCAGGATTAACAAGAGAGAGAGACGTACTCGCAGCTATGGGTGGAGTGGATGACTGTGGTATGACCATAATTGAACAAGGCTCAGGTACAATACCAACAAGATGTGCATGGAAGAGTAGAAAATGTCATAAAAAATAGCTGTACCAACAATAGGAATTGAGAAAAAAATTAATGCGTTTTTGTTAGAAGGCTTAATTTTAGACTTATAGATAATTATAATTCTGCCATTTTGGTTGAAATTATTTTAGTTTATTTTTACTTTTTTAATTTGGGTTTAACGTCCCTTTGAACTGCATGGTCATATCACAACGGGGGTGTTATCCTCCATTCGCAGGAAACTCATAAACCTGCTACCCAGATTAACCTCATCCAGCCTGGGTTGCCTCGAAAGTATTCACCTCGCTGAACTTTGCTTAACTTCAGTGATTCTACGAGAACCGGTGCATTTAAAGTATCATTTACGCTGGCTAATTTCTAGTTTGAAATTGAAAACTAAGCGGAAAGTACACCCAGTAAATGTATCTGGTTTACACTTGAGGCTTTGTGTGAGGTAAAACAAAGACTTAGAATTCGACAAAACAAATCTAATAACAATTAATTTCATTAGACACATAATGTACAATATAAATACACACCTATAATATTATATTGAGCGTTCCTGTTTCGAAATTCAGTCAGTCAGTATAAACAGAAAAGTGAGAAGTTGTACTTGAGAGAGTAAACAGAAAAGAGAGAGTACAGAAAATTGAGCTGCTATCGTAGACGGCTGTATACTAGTCGCGTAAGGAGGCATGGCCTTATATTTTATTTTCCTCTACACTCGAGGTATCACCGTACATCGCGGACTTTACGCAAGTAGTATACACGGTCGTAGAATATTGAACTGACACCCAAAAAGGTCTTGTGTAGGTGTTTAATTGTTTATTACTTCCGAGAAATTTCTAATATTAGAAGAAATCGGAAGTATTGTGTTCGTTTTTGTTAAAAAAAAATATTTTTTTCTCCGATTTCAATTTTTTTTCATATTTCTGAACGTTTCCTAATCTATTGAACAACTTTGGTTATGCGTGTCGGTCTGTTAAAAATATTCTTTGTAACGCGCAAATCTCGGAAACTACTGAACGGATTTCGATGAATTTTTGTACACAAATAGGAGACATTCTGTAGATCAACTTCTTACTATCGGTTCTGGGTGAAAGAGACCATGCGCCTGACCACTAACTTAAACGCTTATATCTCGTGAACGGTACACCCGATTTTGATGAAATTTAGTATGTATATGCGTATTAGCGTTTTACATAGTGAATTTATATTTACTTTTTAATGTGTTTTGATTGTGCTCTGATATTTTAGAAAGTCAAAAAATAAGGTCTACGACTTGCCGATACAGAATGTTTTGTAAAATTTAGAATGTAGAAAAAACGGTATTCTACCGTATTAAAACAAATTTGAAGAAAATCGGTTAAGCAGTTTTGGAGATACAAGTGATTTAGTATAAAATCTCAAAATTGCCACGTGTATACAATGTGAAACAATCACGAGGAAGTACTGTGTCCATAATTCGCAGTGTTTTTTACTTATTTGGACGGTATGAATAAATAATGAAGAATTATCTTAGTTTTTATCAAGAATCCCAGAAATTCCAGGTTCTCATTATTTCTCGCATGAATAAATCACACGTCAAGTTTCGTGATGTATCTTTACGTTTCTGATGTTTGCTCTTATTAATTTCATGTAAAACAATTTGCCTCAAATTGATAAATGTTCCCATGCGAAGAGGTAACATTAATGGTTTTAATTACTCAAGAGAACTATTTCGTGTGCTCTACGGTCATTGTGTCAGACAGAACACTGACTAATCATTCTCTTCGCCCTGGGGTGGTGCTTAACTTACTCTAGACACGAAGCTTTCTGGTATAATAGAATTTTCATTGGAGGTGTCGTTACAGAATGACCCGGAGATGCAGGCTGGTCATTTGGTCAATGCCGCTGTGGTCTTATTATGGAGCAAATTCATTGACGGGCATGGCTGACGAGTGACGCGAGCGGCGAGGGAGTATGTTTGTGAAATTCTAAACTGTGATGAGCTTCAAAACCAGGGAAAAAAATCTATATAAATCTGAAAATCTTTTAGAACGACTCTTTTCTAACATATTTTCCAACAAAATACCTATTGCCAGTGCCACTAGAAAATTTCTTAAGCAGGATGTTCACTGTAGTTTTACTGATGGCTAAAACCGCATGCTTGTTTATAACTTGAAAACGAATATGACTAACGCGGCCTTACCTATGTATGTATTGTACCTACCTGGGTTTGTGAATACTACTTTAGTGCTTTAGCACCTGAACCAAACCTGTGAAGTCTATAAAAGAGACTATTGAGTTTTTTTTTACCATAGCCAAACAGCCATAGTTCTTCTTAGGCATATTAACCCAGATAACGCGGTGAAATTTTTTGTTTTATTTTTTTGGAGTGATATAAATTGAGTCCTGAATCAAAATAAGTGCTGTCAACTTATCACTCGGACTCAAAACAAAGAGCTTAAGGTGTCGCCAACTAACCTCAACAAGCTGAATTAATTTAGAAAAATCCACAACGTAGTACCTTTCACCAGATGGGGCTGACGTCCTTCCAGAAGCACGTCCTTCTGGAAGGACGTCAGCCCCATCTGGGTTAAGTGGTTAAGTATAATTTCCCGTGTTATCACAAACAGACTTGCCGCATGAACTTGGACACGGTGCATATTGTCTGGCCTGTGGAACATGTTACATGAGTAATCAGACATAATTGCTTCTAGTAGCGAAATTTCATCATCATCGTTTAGAATAACTATTGCTTGCTATTCTTTCTCTCTTGTTCTTGCGTCTTTTACACATTGAACCCGTCACCTTTCTTCTCTCTCTCACTATCTCTCTCAAGATGCGTTAGAGAGAGAGTAAAAAACAAAGAAGAACAATTTCATCGGTAAAATATTAAAAGAAAAATATATATAAAAAGAGCCGAGTTGATTGGTACACGGTAATTTGATACTAGCGTCGTGATTTCTTCGACAAGTGGGAGTTAGCTATGAATTGCCCGAGGCACTTCTTCTCGCTCGGTATGCTGGCTTATTAAAGAGCTCTTCAATAGGGTTTGAGTATTCAGTAAACATAATATATTAAACCTATACTTAACAAATCCGTAGTCTCTGTATTCTATTTTACACAGCAAGAGCATTCCTTGTTATTATTACGAGTACCTCGCTGTATTATTTCATAAAGTTTTAAAATAAAGGTAAATTATTACGTGTTGTGTACTTTGCTTTGTAAACTGACGGGGTAGATTATACATGTGTTTCTAATGTCCGTGAAGTCTTGGTTGTGTAGAAACTATCTTATGAAAGTTTCAGAGCGGCTCTGTCTACATTTATGGAATCAGATCAGAGCTAACTTTTTCCCTGTAAAATAAATACATAGTCCCAATCACTGATTATATATAAGTGGTATGTGTTGGAGCAAACAGTAGTATAGTACCACTTTACCCCCATACTGCCTACGTCAGCTGCTCTACTGTAAGCGCGAGACCAAAGAAAGCTGCGCAGGAATCTCGATCAATACCTCCCCGTATTCTTGGATATCCAACAACAGTTTCCTTTTCATACCTTCATCTATTATGATGTTAAAGTGTAAAAAGGAATTTGTAAAAATGAAATATTGGATGGAAATGATATCTGACTAACAATAATGAGCGTTGAACCTATCACAATGGAAACTAGCGAGCATGCAATGGATACAATAACAAAGATCATATTAATATTACAGGCATTGTATCCAATACAAGAAACACAGAAGAAACTGAATATAAATATTTGATTTGATTGTCAGGGTACTATTCTAATATGCGTTAAATTAAAAAGAAAAAAAGTAACCAATTCGATTGATCATGGCCGTACATCAAGGGGGAAGGAGCCCCATTTTATTTCTCAAAATATCCTAGATTAAACGTTTGAAATATTTGTAATAATCTAACCGTGAGATAGAAAATATCAAGTAAGAAGTTTTACAAATTTTACAATTACCTACGTACATATTTTTGGTGCGTTTTCTGCGTATTTTATTGCTACATAAGATCCTTTTTCATTTTTCACATGATGCAGTCAGTATAATCAGTATAAACAGAAAAGTGAGAAGTTGTACTAGATGTTGTACCCCACTGAAAGTGCAGGTAATTATAGTTTAAACCTAAACCTGAGTGTACACTTGGCTATTCATTATTCCTCATATTTGTACTTTAAACTAGAATAGGGTACTTATCAACTGTGGCTTTAAGAATTTGTTGTGCTCAAGGAAGGTCCGCCTGAATGCCTGAATCGGTGCCTGGACCCTGTCCCGAAGTGTGAACATTAGTGGGATCCCTGCTGAGGCAGATCCAACACCAGATGTGTCTGGCAGTCATTAGACAAGACGTGGGTCTCATCTGGACCAGGGTACTTGCCGATGCTGGTCCACTTGCGTCGAATAACACAATTACCATTGCCAGTGTATCTGAGAAAGAAGTAGATTTGGTGATGCACATGGCAATCTGCATGAGAGTAGGTATATTCAGCTATTTTTACACTAAAAAAGCTGGAATCAATCCTTCAATTATACCTTTTTGTTGATGTTCTTAAAAAGAGAGGCAAAATTTCACGTAATATTAATATTAGTGATAGGAGTTTAAAAAGTTTGGAAAGACCAACACTTACCTGTCTTTCGCCACTTTCGGAAGGTACAAGAATGTTGTTCATGTCCCACGCTACAACACAGACCACAAGCGTCTACAGTAGCACCTGTTTCATGGCTACGAAATAAAAAGGCTGTGAAACACTCAACTTGATTTTTTTTTCAATCATGTAGTACGTATGTATATTGCCTACCTACTTAGTTCTCATGAGCCAGTTTTTTAATGTTTAATAACTCAAAGTTCTCAGTCATGCTTAAATAGGAATCGATGAGATGAACATGATTGGACAAATGACTATAGGATGTTTTCTATTGAAGAGGGACCACCATCAGTACTATGGAGACGGTGACATCCTTTTGTTGGTGAGATGGAGACAAGGATGTCGCACACAGAGACCGCCACCCGCCAGACCTAGAGACATTAGAATAAATAGATTCCATTATTCAATATTAGATGTAGATGCTAAATGAAAAGAGACAGCCCAAATACATATTGAATTGTATGAACTAGTTACTATTGTGAATCGTATTTGATATTGTTGATTATAAGTCTTTAGTGACACAAAACTTTGTCTCATTCTCAAGTTCTCAATCTGAAAATGGGTATTCATACTCTGGCAGTCTGGTCCTTCAATAATATCTAGAAATGGTCGTGCTTTGAGGCAGCGGGCTCCATTTCATTCTTGCGTTGGCTGAGTCTCATGTTGGAATTCCGGTACTGCGGTGGAATGTGGGTCCTCTCTCCTGAATTGGGCATAGTATATGAGGAACACCTATTGGTATCAACTGTACACATCCACTAATCTGCTGTGATACACAGAAAAAAAGGACCTCACAGATTATTTGCCTTATTTTAATTAATAAGCCATAGTCATACCCAAGTATTGGACCGAAGTAGTATTAGGTAATATCTCGTGGGACCGACCTCAGTAGCTTGATCGTTAAGGCAGCGAATTTGTGACCTGGAGGTCGGTGGCTCAACTCCCGGTTTCAGCGTAGATTAGTACAGCGAATTTGAGTAATTGTGACACCACAAAAATGATTAACACAAATAAGATAACTTTTTTTTTTAATATCTCCTGTTTATGTATCTCCCAGTACTTAATCAACTTGAATTCGTTGTTCTATGACGACTTCAAGACATAAACGAGTTTTCATATCAGTGGCCATTTTACTTTTTAGTATTCCATCTGAAATAGGTATCGTATTACACGGTACATAAACATCTCCCCTCTTCTGGTTCAACCCCTTGACAAATAAGTGTTCATGCCTCAGGAGACATGGCAGCCCCCTGCATAGCCCCATCCCCTCTCGTTAGCTATGCATGTGTCTGGTCTGACAGGGGGTTCGGAATTGTATTCATCTTTGCGGCTTTGCACAGATTGGAATTTTAAAATAGGATTTGGACTGTCTTTCTATTGGAATGTTCAAACAATGATGTATTAGGCATATTTGTGTGCATTATATTATGGGAGCTGTATGTATGTATGATCCATCTCTATGGGAGTTTTTGGCCGGAATATAGTCAAAACCCTTGCATTGTTTACAACTCGAATAGATAAAAATCTCAAATACGTGCCTAGTCTGATTACCAACTAAGGGTTTTCTGTTTGTAAATGTATGAACGTAAAAGTCCCAATGAATATCAAAACCCCCCCTTGATTGTGATCCCAATCACAATTATATATATGTGTACCTTCTTTTGGTACCTAATATAGAATAATTCTACATGCCACCCTGTATATCGCCCTTCAGTGATATTCTTCATTTTGATATCATTTGATCAATATACAGTATGTGTGAGATAACAATCCAAATATTTATGAAGTAACTACATAGCATAATCACATTATTACAATGATTCCATCAGTGGCGAATGATATGGAGTTCTATTGACAATAATCCATCGAAAAAGGCCGCCGGTTCATAGAGGCTAGTATAAATATTTACGTAATATTAATAAGTGATTAAATTTAAAGTGAACAGCTAAAGTAAAGCTCACACATATCTGCGCGTGATTAGCTCAGTGGTTAAGCATGCGATGCGGAAGGCCCCGGATCGCCGACAAAAATGGTTTGTAGGGGATACCTTCCAGTGCGCTCGTGTTGACCCAGCACCTAATGGGGAAGTATCGTGTCACTTCTCGCCCATCAGAGGGGAGGCATACTACGGGATGGGTAGGCTACAACACAGACCACAAACGTCTACAGTAGCTCCTATTTCACGGCTGCGAAATAGAAACAGCTGTGAAACACTCATCTTTTTTAAAAAAAAAAGAACAAAAAAGGCTACTACTACCAAAATGAAACTAGATTGGGCCGCGCCGAAGTAGTTCTTAGGTGGTAGAACAGGTAAAGGAGGTGCTACTTTATACCTGTTCTACCACTGCACCGGTGCGTTCAAGTGACCACGAGCTGTTGCTATCTGACTATTCCGAATCTATTATTGTTACCGATTTTTCAACTTTACTTGGTGTCATGTATACAGTCGAACCTGGATAAAAGAGAATTTGAGGGACCAGTTTTTTCTCTTATTTTCCCTTATAGAGAGGTGTTAATTGGACCTGGAAATTGTTCTCTTGTATCCAGGTTCGACTATGTTATATTATGTAGGTATGGTATTTAGATATCATATGATTTACCTAACTTTTATGTCAGTTATTAGTTGGGGACATAGATATATGATATCTGGACGCGCTGTAAGTGTGGAGGGAATGACAACATCATACCTCAGTAATAATTGCTCTAGAATTCTACATGCATTTCTTGCACTTCCAAAATGTTAAATGTGGATTCTTTTGAAAAATAGAAATGACAGATGGTCACATGGCGTGGACACCTTCTATATCCAGCACTAGAGTAGATTTGATCCTCACAACTCACAAGAAGAGTTGTTCGATTGACAAGAACCATTTTGTCAATAATATTGTGATAAGTTCAATGACAAACATCACCATGAGAAAATATATCAAACATGATCACTCCGTATTAGTCATAGTTGATATTGTTTTCATTTGACAAGTCTGGGATCTAATGGTTCGTGTGAGTTCACAAGGAGTTCAATCAGGAGATTCCCATTAAACGTCGTAGCTCCATAGTAGTTAATGTTAGGAAAAGTTTTCTTCTGATGGTGTCGTGAAAACTTATATCTTGTCTGAAACTCTGAACAATCTAAAATGTAAGCACAACTTCTACATGAATATCTTGATACTGTAATTTTCATATGACTGCCTAACTCAAGATTTTCTTTTTTCTTGTTAGGTATAATTTACCTCAAGACAGTGGTCTACAACCTGCAGTGCTCCCAGTACCTCAAGTAATACTAGTGCCCGATGAAGCAGCGTGATGTTATAGCTGCTCTACGTCCCATAATATAATTGTTACTGTTGATAGTCATGATTTAGATGAACTGTAGTCAATTTATTTTATAAATGAGGTATTTAGTAGAGAACTAGATCGACTGATTAACGAGGATAATAGTTTTATTTTACTCCGCGGTAGCAAATCAGCAAATAAAATGTACAAAACTGACGGCTTGTCAGCTAGTACGAAACTTTCAGGATTGATAGTTATTAGTATTACTTACCATATTTACGACAGATTTAAAAAAAAAAAAAATATCTCGTAGTGCATGATAATGTTGAAACAAACGATAATTTGTTCGTACAATATTAACCACATTGCATTTTTAATATAAATACCTATACGGTTAAGGAAAAGAATCTCTCTCATTTACAGGGAATTCTTTCAACGAAAACTATGCTGCCGAATCCGAAAGATTTGCGACCAAAGTAATAAGTTAGTTAAAGTAGTTAGTTTTATTCTTGTTGCCATTGAAACCATGGGACATGGGGCCAATTTGCAAAGATGGAATGATTTTTTTGAAAGAGTTAGGATAGCAAGTGAGACAGGAGAGAAGAGAGCCAAAGCATACTTGATGCATAGGGCTGGCTGTCCAGGTTGGAAATGCGGCGAGTGTGTTGGGGTGGGGACGATGAAGAGAACAGCGGATATGCGAGAGGTGTTTTATCAATGAATCTGTATTTTACTGAATGAATAAATAATTTTTTACTGTAAAAAAAGTTAGTTAAATATTGATCTAATATAGATCCACGAGGAGAAAACCTGAGTCTTAATAGCAGCCCCCCCCACCCCCTTCCCCAAAAAATCCAATGAAGTATGAGTTTTGAGTAAACCAGCTTTCTGCAGGCGTTATGAGTCGAAAATCCACAAAGTTTATATTTCCTACAAGCTACCACATCCCACTGCAGACTGCAGGTGCTGTAGAATTCATTCCTGTGAACTCCTGTCATCCTGCTGATATGACAGGAGGATTAGTGGTTTTAATATTCTTCTTAAGAAGTTCGTTTTATCCCTTGAGGCCATCAAATAATTCATTAAAAATACACAGCTCCCAGCATACGAGCGTAAACGAAAGGAAAAAGTCAAAATCCACACCAAACACGACAGGTTAGGATGCGAACAATAATGTGACTTCAAACAGATTAGAAAAAGAATAAATAAAAAAGTAAGTGTTAACCTGTATACCTTTACCTCTGTCAAAGAGGCCGCCAAATCAAATAAAATGCGATTATAGGTGTTATTCAAAATACCCCCTGAGGATCAAACCGAACATTATTTTTTAATATTTCTCTCCTAATCTAGGTAGAAAATTACGGTTTGAAAAAAAAATGGGTATTTGAACACATTAATGAGAATATTATTTTATCTGTAGGAGAGAGTAGGAGGAGAATACGGCGGTGGATAATCCTGATAAAGACAATGAATGGAGAAAGCGCACAAGAATCAGTAGGTATATTTTTATTACATTGTTTTTCTAGATCTTTTGCTGAGAATTACCATTTTCATGATATTAGAAAGAAGAATCCGGATGTTATTTTATAATGTGAATATGGAGCATAACTTAACAGAAATATAGGAAATTTCAACTGATTTGGAAATAATGCAATAAAAAATGGTGTAGGTACAGAACTTTAGATACTAACTATTCATCAAAATAAAAAAAATCGGCTATACTGAAATCTAATTCGCATCATCAATCGCATCCTACAGCATCAAGCAAAACAAATATGATTATGTAAAATTTTGCCTTTAATTATGTAAAGGCAAAATAACCCTCACATATAATAATAATAGAATGCTGATTGCCGATACACAGGAAACTGAAGTTTTTCACAAACATTTTTCTTCGTCTCTACTTTTACAAAATGTTGTCTGCAGAAGTCATGAGTACAATAGTTGTGCTCTGAGGGGAAGATATATTTTCACCAAGTCAATTTTTTAGAAGTCGGGAATTGTTGGGAAAATATTCAAGTATATTAAACTTCGTTATTGTTGTAACTTTCATGTTACAATGTTAGGGAAATAAAGTTAACGAAGCGAACACAACTTTACAATTTTAAACCAATGTTTTCGAGTTTCAACTTTTTATTAGTGTTATATATTTTTTTAATGGCATTATGGATGGGTGCAGGGGAATGATAAATTTATAGTCATATTATAATTTCTTTATGCTTTGTCGAATTCATATTACTCGAGAGTAAGCTTTTATTTAATAGGTAAACCATTATGAAACACATTAAATATAAAAATACATAATATGCATAGATTGCATGGTTTGTCGGATGTTAAACATGTGGACCATATTCTGAATTAACTGCTGTTTCTTGTCTAGTCGTGATGTGATCCATTCAGTCTGTCCATTCCATCACCCAACACAATCAACCTCAAATTATCAACATCGAATTTGCAACGTATTGTAGAGGTAGTGAACTTTGGGAAATGATTCGTTATATTTAACGTAAGAGATTCAAAACCATTGTAGACTGCCTTCAGTGACGAAAATAATCAATAATAATAATAATAATAATAATAACACTCTTTAATAGAAGGTAACCAGGCGAGAATAATGCTCGAAGCATTTCCTACCACCTAACAATCAGAGTCTCATTATTATGTGGTCATGAACTCAAATAAATGAGGAAAAATTCATGGACTGGGTGAGATTAGAACCAACGGAACCCTACGCTATCGCTATCTTGAATTCTGGATTACCAGACCAGCGCGTTAACCACTTGACTACCAGTGCACTATATCTATGTAAAAAACCTAGGAATATGTACGGCACTACAATGTTTCTCTTCAGTTTCAATCACAAAATTATCTCCAGTCAGTTGATTTCCCTTTCAATCGCTACCTAATATCAGACATAATGTTAAACCTAGCGAAAATATTGGATAAAGTAAATAAAAGCGGCATCTCGACCCTGTTGAAGATAACACGTTGTATTAAGTGTGAAAGTCAAACATGAAATCAAATGGTCCGCCAAACATTTCTAAGATTGTGTGGGAAAGCGGCATTTTGCAAAAAATAATCGGAACCCCGTGTTTACAATGACACTTTACGTTTGGAATTCCTTTGTGTTTGGGGCCTCTTCCCTTTCAACTTGCCGACAGGGCCTTTGTAGTTAATTTTTTATTGAGGTACCTTCTTTCGGATAGGTTTTGTTTGATTTTGATTTTTAGGTGCTATTATTATGTGATATTATAGTGTTTATCATTTTCACTTGTGTTAAAATTGTAAACCAGGCTCGGTTTAAAGTTATAAATTTGAAATCTCTCCTTCATATTAATAGTTTTACAGTATACTAATTTAGTTTGTCTCGCGGGATTGTGGATGTTTTCTCAGTTATATACCTATTGACAACTTAACTATTGACTATTCTGGAGAAGTGTTGAAAGTCCTGCAGCAATTGCTTTGACAGTTTATTTATTTATTTATTTTTTTGTGTTATTTTTAGTAAACATGATGCATTATTTTATTTGAATGGTCGAATATTTTACGCTAACTTTTCATAGAGTTACTTTTCAAAAGGGACTAATCGTATTGGCTTGACAACCAATTACAAATACCAAGAAAAATTTATTTACACATCATGTATAGTCAAATATTATTACTGTTTTACTTAAAAAGATTCAAATTAAAAGTGTACGCTCAGAATAAAATCGTCCCTGATATTAATTTTGGGTATCTTCTTGATTCAAATGCAGTCATTTGTAAAAGATCCCGGCGAGAACCCAAATTTAGTGAACGGAATCACATTAGAGCTGTTTTTAGTTTGATTCAAATGTTTTGTGTGATTCTGAGATGTAAAATTTGGGCTCTAATAATATTCTCACCCTAATATTTCACCTTGGGGAGAGACGCTGTGTCTGCTGGTGCTGTTGCAAGTGATGAAGAATTAGAGGTAAGAGTATTACGTAGTGCTTTATAAGAATTGACTAAACAGAGCAAGTTACCTCACTTGATAGCTTGATACTACATAGCAATGGTGAATGGTTGCAAATGCATGTTTGAGAATTCGCATCCTATGTGATTCACGAGAGTGTCCACTGTCCAATATGATTTTTTGATTATGTTTGCATTCAAAAGAATAGAAAATATATCCTCATTTTAACCTTTTGCACTTTGCAACGACCTCAAATAAGGTCGATGTCATGTCTGAGATGACAACAATAAAAGAAACTGTAACTCGTAAGGTTAGAAACTCCAAATCCACATAAAGTCGTCGTGGCTTTTGGAATGATGTCTATTGTAAAAAAAATGAATGTTTTGTATACCAGTGTAAAGTTGGCCATTGCTTTATAGATAACATGTCTGTAAAGCTAACATGACTGTAAAAAATATTAATTTTTCAAAAAGTGAATCCAAAAAACGGGAGAAATCATTAAACACAAAAACAGTGTTATCATCTCAGATATGACATCGACCTTATCTGAGGTCGAACTTTTTTTTTGCGCCGAGTTGCAGAAGGTTTCTTGTTTGTCATCTCACAGATGCTTTCGAGTGCAAAAGGTTAAGCTTAAGATAAAAATGTCATAAAAATCCCAGTTCAAAAAATGTAAGGTTTGTCAGTTTTGTCCAGTTATAACAACAAAAATAACATTTGTTTTGGGAAAGTTGCTAAGTCCGTTCTTACTCTTTCCTTCAAAGGACATTCAAACACGCTCAAATGACTAAATAATGCCGATCAAATACTATTAATATTTAGTTTCCAATATGTTCTACTTATAGAATTTGGAATAAATCTTTTGAGTATGTACAATTTTAGTTCATAATTATTATCTACAGAGTACATAGTATGTATAATTGTATAATATATGCACAATACTACAGTAATAGTACTAGGTATGCTGGGTATGCACCTCACGTGATGTTAAATCCCCGGAGCTTAGGTATTTGAAGAAATGTTCTAATGCCCTTTACACCTTGTATCCCTGTGAACTTATGCCGCTCATGATGTGGACCATATAAATACCATAATTCATAAACCCAGACCTTCCATCAGGTTACAAAAATACCTGTAAACTTTTTATTTATTTTGATATGAATTTATGTATAATGGTCTTGTTTTTGTTTACCTATCAACAATAATCTACATCACATTTTTATAGTAGGAATAAAATTTTCTTATGAAAGATTTTACGTATTTTCCAAAGCAGAAGCTGTTCATAATCTGAGAACCAAATGTTTTATGATTTAACAGACTTAGTTTGTCCAATTGATTATACGTCGGACATCTTCGAAGGATCAAACAAGACTATTTCATCCTTTATCTCTGTTGAACTTTTTGGGTTGTCGGGGATGAATATCTAAGGAAACCACAAATTATTGGATAAAAAGAGTGTCTCATTTGGTTATTGTGATATTTGTCGCACAATAAAAGAATTGTGTCCATGTCGTCTAGATGTAAACCATTGTAGCGATTTCTATTCTATTCGTAGCAACATGAAACCATTTTATTGAGGGAGTGATAAATTGGTTGTGGCGCGGCGGCCGGGAAACTATCAGTTCCTGTTTGTTTTCTATTTGAATAGCATTCAAAGGTCAGAGCGGCTTCATTGTTGTCAACGATGTCGGCATTCTTATAGCAGCCCTCTAGAATTGGATCAATTTTTTGTCGGTTGCTAAATGTTGATCTGCATTGGAGTACATCCCAACCAGTTTCCGCTAGTTCCGGTACAGAATTTTTTTTGAGTGTTACCTAACGTAAATTGCATTAGAAATGAAAATATCTGTGTTAAATATAGAATTACATATGTTTGTAATAAGTATGTGTTATAGAATTACACATGTTTGTGATTAGATTCAATCGGTTATTTTATCTTCTTTTTTCTGAAATCAGTTTTTTTTTAAACTCTGCACGAATCTTTCTGCCTTCCGCAGATAGCCAAGAGATTACCTTCTCGTATCTTGTTATCTTAAGCCAATGTGATTTGCATTATTCACGCGAAATTATTCATAACGAACATCATTCTTTACTGGGCGAATCTAATCCTGCGTGATTGCGATCATCAGCGAGCAGGGCTGGGATGTTGGGTCCTCTTCATGTTTTACACATAATTATAACCGGTAAAATCTGCTGCGGCTACAGGAAATAGAACCTAGTGTTCGCAAAGCTCGCTGAGCTTGTCTACGATAGTACGATCTGGTAGTCAAGTGGTTAACGCGCTAGTCTGGTAATCCAGGTAGCGTAGGGATCCGTTGGTTCGAATCCCAACCAGTGCATGAATTTTTCCTCATTAATTTGAGTTTGTGACCACATAATAATAATACTCTGAGGGTTAGGTGGTAGAAAATGCTTTGAGCATTAACCTCGCCTGGTGGTTAACTTCCACTAAAGAGTGTTATTATTATTATTATTATTATTACGATGAGTCGTGGTGACGGTGGGGGCTCGATGTTATAGCTTCCTGTCTAATTTCAAGTACCCAACAGCGCCCATAGTTCTGGATCTTGAGCAAACGCCATGTTCCATTTCAAACGCTGTGACACTTCTGTCAAGATAATCCAATAAAAGCGATACGGCTTGGCAATTTAGGACAAAACGAGATTTAAAAAAAAAACACATACACTTTGGGGTTCGGTGGAAGAGAAAGCCATAGGCTTTAACCTCGCCTCTTGGTTCACTACATATTCTATTTTGTCTTTTCATGTTATATTTTGTTGACTGTATCATGTAGTTGACCAATTTTACATTACTCTCGAAGTTCTAAGTAAAAGGATAGGATACTGAAGTACTTGACTGACCTCAGTAGCTTGATCGATAAGGCGGCGGATTTGTAACCTGGAGGTCGATGGTTCAAGTCCCTATTTTAGCGTAGATTTAGTAAAAGCTAGTTTGAGTAGTTGTGGCATCACGAAAGTGATTAGCAAAAATATGATAACTTTTTTTTACTTACTTTTTAGACTTCTTGTATCATAAACAATGTTTATGCATGATGAGATTAAAATGCCATCTATGTATGTACAGTACATGAACTTCAGAAACTGTATACGTATGGTGCACTCCCAGTTATTTCTGTTGCAGTGATCATCAAATCCAATACTGTGAACATAACTGTATAAGTTACTCTCAGCTTCCATATTTCAATTAGGGAATCGGATTAAAATGATGTGTGCAAATCCAAATTTTCTGTGAGTTGTCAAGATAATCTTGCATCATTTATGTTTGCATTCCTCATAATCTAATCAAATGGTCTGAGGAAATATTAGGAAGAACTCAGTGATCATGTAGGGAGCAACGTGTTGGTGGACAAACACCTCAGCCTGTGATCCGAATGTTCCAGGTTCGAACCCGATCTATTTTGTGTTACTTCTCAGGTGAATGCCCCTTTATACATGCACACTGCAGATGCTATTATGTATACCTAGGACATTAGTACTGTCGTTTGGAGTATAACATTAGTGCTAAACGATTTTACATAAAATAAAAAAAAATCGAAGAAGATCACTGTTCCAGGATATTTCGTGACCGATGGTTGAATCATATTTTACCTAAATATAGAGAAATAGACTGTTTCCTTTTACAGAAATGTGGTTTCTCAAGATTAAATTTATCACAAAACCAAAGCTGTTATACATTTCTTGGTTGAACGACACTTGTAAATAATATACTTTCGTTAAAAATATGAAGGAAGTTGATCTAAATATCATTGAGTTCGGAAGTTCCTCATTTAATTCATTCCAAGAAGACTCGTAGCATAACACCAGTAATCGGAATCATTTGTTTTGTTTGGAAACAGGACATAATTTGAACTTTAAGTTTTATTTTTTATATTAGATATTATGTATTACCAATCGCTTTCTTTGTACTAATAGGTATTTAAATATAGTCAAAATTAATATTCGACTTGTTTCGGTCAAAATTTTAATATCTGTAATATTTACTTAGAATTTAAATTCAAAATTTACTTTGGGTACGCGATAATTGGTTTCTCCAAATTTACAATTTTAAAATAATCAACTTTCAAGGTCTATGAAAGGACCTATAGAAAAGTCATTAGCAGGTAACTTCACCCCTCAATCCTTTCCCACAGCAGTTGGCAAACTGGTGAAATAATCTCATTTTTTATCTCTGAAAGAAACATGTCAAATATGATCACATTAGTTCGTCTAGAAGGCGCAGGACAGGAAATAAAACAATAATTAACAGCTAAGGAGCTTACATCATTAATAACAAGTCGCGATCGGCTTTTGGGTCTTTGTGTTCGCCTAATGAACTCGTCAGGTGATGTGACACTAGGGCACAATATGGATCACTCAGTCGTGGGAGGCAACTCTGATTCAATTCTTGTCAAGACCCACAACGTTTCCTTACACGTAAATTTCTAGCTTGAAGTTTGCTTTAAACTTGTAAGTGGATTCATTCACAATTCTACTTCTTGTCAGATCCTTGATTCCGATTGGCGTATGTGAGAGAGTTCCTTGACTCTTATATCAGAAGCTGAAATAGTGATATCTATGTAGATACTTTGCCTTATTGATAATGATATGCGTTCCTAAACCAAAACACTAAACAATGAAATTCTAACTGAAATATTACTAATAAGTTAAAACAATAAATCGTGTGTGTATTAAAAACACCAAAGGTTTACATTGGCAGGTTGCCAATGTAAACTTTACCGAGCGCCGCGTCGCGTCGTGTCGATAATTGAATCCACGTGATCGCTGAAGTTAAGCAACGTCTAGCAAGACTAAAATTAGTCATTGACAATCTAGATTCGAACGCTTGTGATGATGGCGGCTATCACCAATCCGAGAAAGGCTTGATAAGGTCACGATGATGGTAGCTGGTTTGAGAGTTTCCAGTAAATGGAGATTATCCCCGCATCAAATGACATTTTTTTCCGGTTTAACGGCGCTTTAACAAGGCGGTAGGCCTGTCGTTCACGCCGGAAATGACCTTTGATGTGTCAGAGCTCGGTGTTTACTACTTGCGTAAATTCTGCGATGTACGGCAATGCCTCTAGTGTAGAATAGGGTTAGGAAATATAAGGTTATGCCTCCTTACGCAACTAGTGTACAGCCCAGCAAAGATATGCCAGACATGCAGCCCCTCAAGTCGGAGTTTCAACCAAATACAGCTAACAGTAGTCCGACTTGACAGTCTGGCTTATTTTTGTTCGAATCTTATTTCATACTTCGGCACTAAAATATTCCCTCAAAGATCTTTTCTGTAATACCTACGTTTTACACCACCACTTGTGGCAATAAGCTGCTAACCTATAAGTAAGAACAATAATATAATTAATAGTAATAATAAGTAAAACACCACCACCATTCATAGTAATTATTATTTCTCTTATTGTTAATCCTCACCGAAACAATACCAACATAAAAATGGAAATGATATTCCCGGGAGACCACCCTGGTTCAGCGCTCAAGATCTTCTCAGGGCATTCTTTCTGAACAAGTGTGATTCTAGCGCTCAATCCATCCATACCGATGAAGTATTTAGAAGCAAAGTGTGAGGCTTTTCTGCAATAAGAACTAAACTAAACTAAATTAATTCAATGAAATCATAGCTCGAAGACGAAAATTCCTGTCGGGAATGACATTTTTGTAGAAGTAAAGTAAAAAAACTTTTCTTCAATGATGAATTCCTTTTTTAATAGTTCGTCACAGAATTCATTAGGGCCTTTCACATGTACGGATAAATTGACGGATTTGGACCATACAGTCCAAGATTTTTAAAATTGGACCGTGCGTGTACATTCAAACTTATCCGTCGTCAAAAAATTGAGAAAGAGGTGCCCAAATTACCTTCTTTTCTCAGTCCAAATCTGTACATGTAAATACAAACTTCAAACCTATATGGACTGTTCATATTTGAAATAAAAAGTATACAGACAGAAGATCTGGACCGTCGGACTAGGACTGGCAGATTTGAACTTTCGGATCTGATCCGTTTTTTAATTTGTTACCCAAAAAAGGACTTTCGGATCGCCTTTCCAGTTCATCCTTCGGATTGGACTGGCAGTCCGTATTCGTCAATTTATCCGTACGTGTGAAGGCCCTAATGAGAAGTAAAGTTCCTGATGGATGAATCATTAGTCGATTATGTTTCTCTAAAGAATGAGTAAAAAATTGAGAAAGAGGTGCCCAAATTCCCTTCTTTTCTCAGCATAATATTGTATGTCCTTTCTTTTAAAGTATGTGTGTAAGCGCACGCACGCAGAATACATTCTACACAAGTTCTTCTTTTAAAAAGTTTGGAACCAATAGCTTGGGACTCTCCTCAGACGTCTAGACCGCCAGGCTACCAAGTACCAACGCTGCTGGTAGCATATTACCTGTCAATAGAGTACATCCATATCACGAAGCGAACGGCCACAGCAACATGTTCAATACCTTGTGTACCCTGGAACATGGTTAAAGAAACCCATAAGATTAAAATAAATTGGACATGGTAATCAGAAATTTGCTCCTTTGACGCTGATATTGCAGAAGTAATAAATATTGTGAACTTTAATATTTATTCAAACCTCACGTGAAAACAAGTAAATTATATTTCTTCTTCATAAACAAGAGATTTTTTAGATTCAGTTTAGACCACGAGAAGAATATTTTCACTTTGAAAAGCATGTCATTTGCGATTGTACCTCTCGGGTACCACTGCCGCTGCACATGCTGAGGGACCTGATGCTTACCTACGTGTCTACTGTACCTAGCCTGATCTAGGCAACCCCTGATTTCAGATTTTCAGCTTGGATTAGAATATAAATTGACAATATGAATTATTATTAATCAGTAAAACTTCAAAATAATGATGCCACCTTATTGTTGTAGTGGTTTAAGTGTGGCTAATGTGCTTTATTGAAATTAATTGAATTAATGAAAAATATGAAATATTGAAGAAAAAAAAATTACTAGTACTATTTATTTTGTAGTAAGTATTCGCCTCAGATATTAATCTGATTTTATACAAGATGCCAATATACTATGTATTTATGTTGTGTGTAAATTTAATTGTACAAATAAAGGCTACATTACATTACATTCCTAATATTACACTACTTTCCTAGTGTCTGCACTTCCTTATATTTGCCAGAAATTTGCAAGATTTTATAGTCTATCTAAAGATTTATATTTTATGTGTTTATTTCTGGTCGAGAAAAAATTCAACATGCAAGAATTAGGGAACCGAAGATGTTGAAATTCAATTATTGTATGTTTTTAGCATGAATGCTGTAAACTGTGTAAGTAAACCATATCCAATGACATGGCATGTCAAAATAAAATTAAACAAATTTCTAATGCGAAAAATATTGCCTCACATAATTTCAAAGTGTAACCGACAGAATATTGTATGTATTAAGGGTACGTATCGTATGGATATAGTTAGTTTTACCTAGCTCACAAAATATTCCCTTTTCTCCTTCTCGAATATTTTTTTGCGTCAGTTACTAAATGTCAATAATATAAATCGTGAAATGACAGAATATGATGTATAGAAAATACTTACTTTTACTTTTTTTAATTTGGTTTTCACGTCGCTTTGAACTGCATGGTCATATCACAAGTGGGGTTTTACCATCAATTTCCTAGTAACGCACAATCCAGCTACTCAAATCAACCTCACCCACCCTGAGTGGGGTTGGGAATAGCCAGCATCACATGGGGTTGGAATTTGAATGGTCACCCATTCAAGTCCTAATCTCGATAGACGTTACTTAACTTCAGTGACAGAGCAAAAACCGGTGTATTCAATGTGTCATTGACGCGACGTTCGCACTTACTCTTACTGAAAATTGATAAATCTTAATCGCGAGATATTAATTGGTGGAGTTGCTTATTAGTCATCATTTTGAACTATGAAACAAACCAGGAAGAAATCAAACCACAACACCACCCTGTAACTGAAATAATTTTTCAAGCCTCGGATGAGTCATAAAGACAAAACATATTAAAAGTACAAGCATGAGTAACAAGAATATTGTCCGTCAATGAGGAATGTGGTGCTCCGCGCTAAGTAACGAGACTCGAAAACAAATGAAATAAAGAAAGAAAGTCATAATAAAACAGAAAATTTAATAATATTTAGAAAGGAGAAGCGGCTAAATCTTCTGACACCAGGAGATAATAATTAAACTCCAAAAACCATTTTAACGAGCTGAAACAAATTGAGAGTTTAAAAATAATTGTTTTTCTACTAGAAGTTTTTTTTTTAGTGGATGCGCCCAAGTCACCTCGGTTGAATTGAAGGAGCTGAGGATATGTTTGCATGGTTTTCTCTTTTCAAAAGCTAACTTAAACTTTAGTTTTCTTTTAATTTTTGTTTAACGGTTCTTTTAACTGCTCATATCACGATGAGGGTATATTATCCTCCATTCGCTGGAAACTCACAAACCTGCTACTCCATTCAAGTGTCCTCATTCCAACATAGAATACTAATACATATCGTATTATTATGGACATAATATACTAGTTTCTTCTTTCAGTTTAGCTGTAGATTTGAGAGAAAAATGAATTTCCCTGCGCTCTATTTGAGTAAGAAGAGTACTTCTCTTTGAGATTGTGTCCATTTAGCAAAAGCAATAAAGAGGAAGATGTGCCAGCCCAGATTAGTGCTCTCATCTGAATTCGTGTTCATGTCACAGCTTCGGCCCTTGGACTATTTCATCCTGTATAAAGTATTTTCATAAGCAAGTAGTCTCGGGCTCAGCAATTAAATCTGAGAGAAGCGTAAGCAAGGACATAGGCGGCGGCGGTATAATTGCAACCGCGCTACCGTCTGATTATTGTAATCACGTCGTTTGAAGTGGCGGTGTGGCAACTAAAACTTTACCGCCAGAACTGCTACTTCACAATCTTAGGCAGCGTCAATGGCGCGTTGAATGCATCGGTTCTCGTAGGATCACCGAAGTGAAGCAACCTCCAGCGAGGTGAAGATTTCGTTCGTGATGCTGGCATTCCATCCCAACCCAGGCTGGGTGAGGTTAATATGGGTAGCAGTTCTGTGAGTTTTCTGCGAGTGGATGGTAACACCCCCGTCCTGATGTGGCCATGCAGTTGAAAGGGACATTAAATCCAAAGGGGGAAAAAACAATATTTGATAAAGAGGAGGACGGTAATGGATTTTCTTGGTTGTTTCTAGTTAAAATGGTTTCGGTAAACTCGGCGGTGTTGTCATTGTGACTACTACTCTGTGTACAGGTCTCGTGGGGTTGACTATGAATCCCTGATCAATCAAAATGTTTTAATGAAAAAAGTCAGTTAATTAGAGAGTCGTGGTGCTTACGGGCCAACTTAAATTATGTATGGATAAAGTGGTAATCGTATTCACCGAATTTTTTAGTTTTAATCATGGTGAAAACCAAAGTGACTAATGAAATATATCTTACAGGTACATACGTATATTACATTCAGATACCTACTCGTTATGTAGGGTGTGCTACATAAGTACATATATTTACAAACCAATGTGCCTAATGCCCATAGGTATTATATAAACTCATTCAGCTTTAAAAGCTCTCAACTGTGTACTGAAAATGTGTGCTTTCCATTACGTTTCCACTCCTGTGCTGTTGCTGGAATAAAGTAGAAAGAAAATCCATTAGAACTTTGCCAAGCAGAGGGGTAATTAATTGACCTGCTGGATTGTTTAATTTATTGACCTGAACTAAAAACAATATTTGAAATGGAGAATGGCATCAATCTGTCACAGGGCGCATTACGATTCGGCCCAAAAAGGTTTATGAAAAAGGTTTTCGATTTCAGGTAAAAAAGGTCACCGAACGATTCGGCCCAGTGCAACATGTTAAGTACCGTACATATTGAGGGATTTTTTATTATTCAACATTAAATTACGGAATTACCTTCTATGTATATCAGGCTTTGGCCTTCTATGTATTAGGCATGGCCTACTATGTATTTTACCTAACCCTACTATATTCTTGGGCATGGCCTTCTATGTATTTTACCTAACCCAACTATATTCTTAAGGCATGGCCTTCTATGCATTTTACCTAACCCTACTATAAACCTGAGGCATTGCCTTATATTATGTATTAACCTTCTATGTATTATCCCTAACCCTACTATATTCTTGAGGCATGGCCTTCTATGTATTTTACCTAACCCTACTATATTCTTGAGGCATGGCCTTCTATGTATTTTACCTAACCCTACTATATTCTTGAGGCATGGCTTTCTATGTATATTACCTAACCCTACTGTCAAACACTCATATAAACACTAATAACAAGGATGACTGTTACTAGTTCAAAACAATAACATCGTGAACATCGCCATTGTTCTCAGTTCTTTCAGGGCAAGGTTTCCATACTATTTTTTGGTGGAATGAAAGTGGGACTTTTTGTTAGAATGAAAGTGGGACTTTTTGTTAGAATGAAAGTGGGACTTTTTGTGTGGGATCAAAACTTGATAGTGTGTTTTGGGACGAATCATGCTATGGAAAAGGTCTCCTCAGGTAATTTGGGCCGAATCGTGAAGTTCCCCTGTCACATGAGTGGATAGCATTTCTGGACGAATTAGGCTCTCCTGATTTAATTTATTTTTTTTTCTAATGGTCTTTTTCGTGAGTGTGAGTGTGTCTTTTTCAATTTTCATAAAACATAATCTTTCTCACCATAATTCTTAAAGAATGACCGATTTGAAATCAAACACCTCGGCCGAGGTGTGAAGAACGCCTGTACAAAGAAAGAGACAGCCCGGCAGAGTGTAAGGTTACGGAAAACATAGTTCCCATGCATTTCATGTACTTTCAGCCAGCGAAAAGTGCAACATGAATTTCAAAAATTGCAATTTTTATTGCGGAAATGGACTCTACGCTGAAAAATAAATTGATTTGACTTTTTGTTTGACTTCCTGGGGCCAACGGGAACCCTATTTTCGAGACCCCCCAACAATCTTAAAAGACACGAAAAGATTCAAAATTTTTTGTTTTTTTTTTTTTTTTTTTTTTTTTTTTTTCCCATAGGGAAATCCTTTGAACCCGACTTCGTTTCTTTAACTTTGGGACTGAAAATTTTAAATTAAGTGTCTAAAATGATCAAGATATAATGGAGAAGAGCCCGGACCAAAAAAAAAAACTAAATTGTAAGCGGGGGGGCCCATTTGGGCGGCCTCGGGTTTTGGGAGCCCAAAACGGGAAATTTAAGGATAATACTAATCTTAAGTGGGATCAAATGAAAGACCTTGAAAAGACCAGATTTCCAAATTTATTGATTTTATTCCTTCATCCGGTCCACTGGGGGGGCACCTGGTGGCCTTTTCATTTTCTTTGGGGGGTATTTGGTACCTTCGAAACCTTTGCTTAGTGATCAGGGTTTTGGCCAGTATGTATTTTTCGAGATGACCTCGCCTCTCCTGCAAAATTTTTTAAAGTTTAAAATTTCCAAATATTAGTTAGTTTATTTTCTGTTCAATTCTTTGGAAGACAACTTTGTCTATTGGTAGCGGGGGCCCCCACCTGCCACCTAGTTAGCACGGGTTTGAAACCTGGCGGGGAAAGAAAATTTTAGCTTTATTTTTTTTCAATTTGGGCTTAACGTTGTTCCCCGTTTTTTCCTCTTTATATTTCAAGTTGATGACTACCCTCACAAAAAATTTTAGTATTTTTAGAATTGGACAATGAAACCCGTGGCGGCATTACAAAATTGGGTTTTGGGCAATCATGGTTTGGGTGGAATAAAATATGATGAATTAAACTCTCATAAGTCGATGCTAGTCACTAAAAGTTGTGAAAAAAGTAGTGACCTTGGCCAAGTGGGTACATTCTAGGCTTGCACGCACGATGACTTTGGGGGTTTTTGATCCCCCCTGAGGCCAGTTTTTTTATCTGTCCATTATGC